>CM029501.1:14117974-14122974 GCA_017140595.1 Eucalyptus curtisii | reverse complement strand
GTCCTTATATATCGTATTAACAATCGAAATATGGTCGAAAGAAAAAATCTCTATTTGACAGGGCTTCTTCCTATACCTATGAATTCCATTGGACCCAGAAATGATACATTGGAAGAATCTTTGGGTCTTCCAATATCAATAGGTTGATTGTTTCGCTCCTCTATCTTCCAAAAGAAAAAAAGATCTCTGAGAGCTGTTTCCTGATCCGGGAAAGATGCTGCACTGGTTCTCCTCCAATAACGAAAAAGTGTATCATGCCTGAATCTAACTGGGGTTCGCGGTGGTGGAGGAACTGGATCGGAAAAAAGAGGGATTCTAGTTGTAAGATATCTCTGAAACCGTCGCTGGAATTGAGATCTCATTCAAAGAGAAAAGATATCAAATATCTGGAGTTTCTTTTTGTATATTATATGTGATGATCCGATCTGCAAGGACCATGATTGGGAATTTTTGGATCGTCTTTCTCCCTGAGTAAGAGACGAAACATAATTAACTTGAATTCGCGACAGCTATTCGGAAATCTTAGTTAAAGACTGGATTTGTTATCTCATGTTTGCTTTTCAAAAAATACCAATTGAAGTGGAGGGTTTCTTCAAACAACAAGGAGCTGGGTCAACTATTCAATCAAATGATATTGAGCCTATTTCCCATCTCTTCTCGGAGAAAGAAGTGGGCTATTTCTTTGCAAATTGTGCTCAATTTCATATGCGGCGATTCGCCAAGATCTCTTCGTTAGTTGGGGAAGAATCCGCCCGAATCGGATTTTTTGAGGAACATATCGAGAGAGAATTGATTTGGTTAGACAATGTGTGGTTGGTAAACAAGGATCGGTTTTTTAGCAAGGTACGGAATGTATCGTCAAATATTCAATATGATTCTACAAGATCTAGTTCGTTCAAGTAACGGATTCTAGCCAATTGAAAGGATCTTCTGATCAATCCAGAGATCATTTCGATTCCATTAGTAATGAGGATTCGAATATCACACATTGATCAATCAAAGAGAGATTCAACAACTAAAAGAAAGATCGATTTTGGGATCCTTCCTTTCTTCAAACGGAACGAACAGAGCTAGAATCAGACCGATTCTCTAAATGCCTTTCTGGATATTCCCGGCTATTCACGGAACGTGAGAAGGAGATGAAGAATCATCTGCTTCCGGAAGAAATCGAAGAATTTCTTGGGAATCCTACAAGATCCATTCTTTCTTTTTTTCTCTGACAGATGGTCAGAACTTCATCTGGGTTCGAATCCTACTGAGAGGTCCACTAGAGATCAGAAATTGTTGAAGAAAGAACAAGATGTTTCTTTTGTCCCTTCCAGGCGATCGGAAAATAAAGAAATAGTTAATATATTCAAGATAATTACGTATTTACAAAATACCGTCTCAATTCATCCTATTTCATCAGATCCGGGATGTGATATGTTCCGAAGGATGAACTGGATATGCACAGTTCCCATAAGATTTCATTCTTGAACAAAAATTCATTTTTGGATTTATTTCATCTGTTCCATGACCGGAACAGGGGGGACACACGTTACACCACGATTTCGAAGAAGAGAGATTTCAAGAAATGGCAGATCTATTCACTTATCAATAAGCGAGCCGGATCTGGTGCATCATAAGGATTTGCCTTTCTATGGATTCTTACGTATTTGATCAAAAACAATTCTTGAATGAGGTATTCAACTCCAGGGATGAACTTGAAAAAGAAATCTTTTATTGGTTCTTAATCTCTTTTTTATGAAGAGAATGAATCTTTTTATCGAAGGATCAGGAAAAATGGGTCCGATCTCTGCATGGAATGATTTGGAAGATCCAAAACCAAAAATAGTGGTATTTGCTAGCAACAACATAATGGAGGCAGTCAATCAATATAGATGGATCCGAAATCTGATCTAACCAATATAGCACCTATGGGTACATAAGAAATGTATGGAATCGATTCTTTTAATGAATAGATCCGATCGCAACTTCGAATATGGAATTAGTGGATCAAATAGAAATGATACTTTGAATCATAGAACGATAATGAAATATACGATCAACCAACATTTATCGAATTTGAAAAAGAGTCAGAAGAAATGGTCAATCCCTTATTTTCTTTCGAACCGAGATTCCGTGAATCGGGATCCTAATGCATATAGATACAAATGGTCCAATGGGAGCAAGAATTTCCAGGAACATTTGGAACATTTCGTTTCTAACAGAAGAGCCGTTTTCAAGTGCCTTCGATCGATTACGTATTAATCAATATTCGATTGATTGGTCTGAGGTTATCGACAAAAAAGATTTGTCTAAGTCACTTCGTTTCGTTTTGTCCAAGTTACTTCTCTTTTGTCCAAGTTTCTTCTTTTTTGTCTAACTCACTTCCTTTTTTCTTTGTGAGTTTCGGGAATACCCCATTCATAGGTCCGAGATCCACGTCTATGAATTGAAAGGTCCGAATGATCAACTCTGCAATCAGTTGTTAGAATCAATAGGTCTTCAAATCGTTCATTTGAAAAAATGGAAACCATTATTATTGGATGATCATGATACTTCCCAAAATCGAAATTATTGATCAATGGAGGAACAATATCACCATTTTTTTTCAATAAGATACCAAAGTGGATGATTGACTCATTCCATACTAGAAATAATCGCAGGAAATCTTTTGATAACACGGATTCCTATTTCTCAATGATATCCCACGATCAAGACAATTGGCTGAATCCCGTGAAACCATTTCATAGAAGTTCATTGATATCTTCTTTTTTATAAAGCAAATCGACTTCGATTCTTGAATAATCCACATCACTTCTGCTTCTATTGTAACAAAAGATTCCCCTTTTATGTGGAAAGGGCCCGTATCAAGAATTCTGATTTTACATATGGACAATTCCTCAATATCTTGTCATTCGCAACAAAATATTTTCTTTGTGCGGCGGTAAAAAAAAATACGCTTTTTGGAGAGATACTATTTCACCAATCGAGTCACAGGTATCTAACATATTCATACCTAACGATTTTCCACAAAGTGGTGACGAAAGGTCTAACTTGTACAAATCTTCCATTTTGCAATTACGATCCGATCCATTAGTTCGTAGAGCTATTTACTCGATCGCAGATATTTCGGAACACCTCACAGAGGGACAAATAGTCAATTTTGAAAGAATTTATTGTCAACCTTTTCAGATATGAATTTATCTGATTCAGAAGGGAAGAACTTGTATCGTATCTCAATTTCAATTCAAACATGGGTTTGATTTACACCCATGTTCTGAGAAATATTTACCATCCGAAAAGAGGAAAAAACAGAGTCTTTGTCTAAAGAAATGCGTTGAGAAAGGACAGATGTATAGAACCTTTCAACGAGATAGTGCTTTTTCAACTCTCTCAAAATGGAATCTATTCCAAACATATATGCCATGGTTCCTTACTCGACAGGGTACAAATATCTAAATTGGATATTTTTAGATACTTTTTCAGACCTATTGCCGATACTAAGTAGCAGTCAAAAATTTGTATCCATTTTTCATGATATTATGCATGGATCAGATATATCATGGCAAATTCTTCAGAAAAAATTCTGTCTTCCACAATGGAATCTGATAAGTGAGATTTCGAGTAAGTGTTTACATAATCTTCTTCTGTCCGAAGAAATGATTCATCGAAATAATGAGTCACCATTGATATCGACCCATCTGAGATCTCCAAATGTTCGGGAGTTCCTCTATTCAATCCTTTTCCTTCTTCTTGTTGCTACATATATCGTTCGTACACATCTTCTCTTTGTTTCCCGAGCCTATAGTGAGTTACAGACAGAGTTCGAAAAGGTCAAATCTTGATGATTCCATCATACATGATGGAGTTGCGAAAACTTCTGGATAGGTACCCTACATCTGAACTGAATTCTTTCTGGTTAAAGAATCTCTTTCTAGTTGCTCTGGAAAAATTAGGAGATTCTCTAGAAGAAATACGGGGTTCTGCTTCTGGCGGCAACATGCTATGGGGTGGTGGTCCCGCTTATGGGTTCAAATCAATACGTTCTAAGAAGAAATATTGGAATATCAATCTCATCGATCTCATAAGTATCATACCAAATCCCATCCATCGAATCACTTTTTCGAAAAAGACGAGACATCTAAGTCATACAAGTAAAGAGATCTATTCATTGATAAGAAAAAGAAAAAATGTGAACGGTGATTGGATTGATGATAAAATCGAATCCTGGGTCGCGAACAGTGATTCGATTGATGATAAAGAAAGAGAATTCTTGGTTCAGTTTTCCACCTTAACGACAGAAAAAAGGATTGATCAAATTCTATTGAGTTTGACTCATAGTGATCATTTATCAAAGAATGACTCTGGTTACCGTACCGATTGAAACAACCGGGAGCAATTTACTTACGATACTTAGTTGACATTCATAAAAAGTATCTAATGAATTATGAGTTCAATACATTCTGTTTAGCAGAAAGATGATATTCCTTGCTCATTATCAGACAATCACTTATTCACAAACCTCGTGTGTGGGACTACAGTTTCTATATTTCACATCTCATGGAAAAACCCTTTTCGCCCGCTTAGCCCTATCCCCTCTCTAGGGGTATTTTAGTGATAGGTTCTATAGAACCGGACGATCCTATTTGGTCAAATACCTAGCGACAAACTCCTATGTTCCTTTCATTACAGCATTTCTGAACAAGTTCCTGATAACAAGCCTAAAGGTTTTCTTATTGATGATATCGATATTGAGGATAGTGACGATATTGGAGGATAGTGACGATATTGATCGTGACCTTGATACGGAGCTGGAGCTTCTAACTAGGATGAATGCGCTCAACTATGGATATGATGCCGGAAATAGACCGATTTTATATTACCCTTCAATTCGAATTAGCAAAAGCAATGTCTCCTTGCATAATATGGATTCCAAACATTCATGATCTGGATGTGAATGAGTCGAATTACTTATCCCTCGGTCTATTAGTGAATCATCTCTCCAGGGATTGTGA
>CM029501.1:13373202-13392874 GCA_017140595.1 Eucalyptus curtisii | reverse complement strand
CTAAACCCTAAACCCTAAACCCTAAACCCTAAACCCTAAACCCTAAACCCTAAACCCTAAACCCTAAACCCTAAACCCTAAACCCTAAACCCTAAACCCTAAACCCTAAACCCTAAACCCTAAACCCTAAACCCTAAACCCTAAACCCTAAACCCTAAACCCTAAACCCTAAACCCTAAACCCTAAACCCTAAACCCTAAACCCTAAACCCTAAACCCTAAACCCTAAACCCTAAACCCTAAACCCTAAACCCTAAACCCTAAACCCTAAACCCTAAACCCTAAACCCTAAACCCTAAACCCTAAACCCTAAACCCTAAACCCTAAACCCTAAACCCTAAACCCTAAACCCTAAACCCTAAACCCTAAACCCTAAACCCTAAACCCTAAACCCTAAACCCTAAACCCTAAACCCTAAACCCTAAACCCTAAACCCTAAACCCTAAACCCTAAACCCTAAACCCTAAACCCTAAACCCTAAACCCTAAACCCTAAACCCTAAACCCTAAACCCTAAACCCTAAACCCTAAACCCTAAACCCTAAACCCTAAACCCTAAACCCTAAACCCTAAACCCTAAACCCTAAACCCTAAACCCTAAACCCTAAACCCTAAACCCTAAACCCTAAACCCTAAACCCTAAACCCTAAACCCTAAACCCTAAACCCTAAACCCTAAACCCTAAACCCTAAACCCTAAACCCTAAACCCTAAACCCTAAACCCTAAACCCTAAACCCTAAACCCTAAACCCTAAACCCTAAACCCTAAACCCTAAACCCTAAACCCTAAACCCTAAACCCTAAACCCTAAACCCTAAACCCTAAACCCTAAACCCTAAACCCTAAACCCTAAACCCTAAACCCTAAACCCTAAACCCTAAACCCTAAACCCTAAACCCTAAACCCTAAACCCTAAACCCTAAACCCTAAACCCTAAACCCTAAACCCTAAACCCTAAACCCTAAACCCTAAACCCTAAACCCTAAACCCTAAACCCTAAACCCTAAACCCTAAACCCTAAACCCTAAACCCTAAACCCTAAACCCTAAACCCTAAACCCTAAACCCTAAACCCTAAACCCTAAACCCTAAACCCTAAACCCTAAACCCTAAACCCTAAACCCTAAACCCTAAACCCTAAACCCTAAACCCTAAACCCTAAACCCTAAACCCTAAACCCTAAACCCTAAACCCTAAACCCTAAACCCTAAACCCTAAACCCTAAACCCTAAACCCTAAACCCTAAACCCTAAACCCTAAACCCTAAACCCTAAACCCTAAACCCTAAACCCTAAACCCTAAACCCTAAACCCTAAACCCTAAACCCTAAACCCTAAACCCTAAACCCTAAACCCTAAACCCTAAACCCTAAACCCTAAACCCTAAACCCTAAACCCTAAACCCTAAACCCTAAACCCTAAACCCTAAACCCTAAACCCTAAACCCTAAACCCTAAACCCTAAACCCTAAACCCTAAACCCTAAACCCTAAACCCTAAACCCTAAACCCTAAACCCTAAACCCTAAACCCTAAACCCTAAACCCTAAACCCTAAACCCTAAACCCTAAACCCTAAACCCTAAACCCTAAACCCTAAACCCTAAACCCTAAACCCTAAACCCTAAACCCTAAACCCTAAACCCTAAACCCTAAACCCTAAACCCTAAACCCTAAACCCTAAACCCTAAACCCTAAACCCTAAACCCTAAACCCTAAACCCTAAACCCTAAACCCTAAACCCTAAACCCTAAACCCTAAACCCTAAACCCTAAACCCTAAACCCTAAACCCTAAACCCTAAACCCTAAACCCTAAACCCTAAACCCTAAACCCTAAACCCTAAACCCTAAACCCTAAACCCTAAACCCTAAACCCTAAACCCTAAACCCTAAACCCTAAACCCTAAACCCTAAACCCTAAACCCTAAACCCTAAACCCTAAACCCTAAACCCTAAACCCTAAACCCTAAACCCTAAACCCTAAACCCTAAACCCTAAACCCTAAACCCTAAACCCTAAACCCTAAACCCTAAACCCTAAACCCTAAACCCTAAACCCTAAACCCTAAACCCTAAACCCTAAACCCTAAACCCTAAACCCTAAACCCTAAACCCTAAACCCTAAACCCTAAACCCTAAACCCTAAACCCTAAACCCTAAACCCTAAACCCTAAACCCTAAACCCTAAACCCTAAACCCTAAACCCTAAACCCTAAACCCTAAACCCTAAACCCTAAACCCTAAACCCTAAACCCTAAACCCTAAACCCTAAACCCTAAACCCTAAACCCTAAACCCTAAACCCTAAACCCTAAACCCTAAACCCTAAACCCTAAACCCTAAACCCTAAACCCTAAACCCTAAACCCTAAACCCTAAACCCTAAACCCTAAACCCTAAACCCTAAACCCTAAACCCTAAACCCTAAACCCTAAACCCTAAACCCTAAACCCTAAACCCTAAACCCTAAACCCTAAACCCTAAACCCTAAACCCTAAACCCTAAACCCTAAACCCTAAACCCTAAACCCTAAACCCTAAACCCTAAACCCTAAACCCTAAACCCTAAACCCTAAACCCTAAACCCTAAACCCTAAACCCTAAACCCTAAACCCTAAACCCTAAACCCTAAACCCTAAACCCTAAACCCTAAACCCTAAACCCTAAACCCTAAACCCTAAACCCTAAACCCTAAACCCTAAACCCTAAACCCTAAACCCTAAACCCTAAACCCTAAACCCTAAACCCTAAACCCTAAACCCTAAACCCTAAACCCTAAACCCTAAACCCTAAACCCTAAACCCTAAACCCTAAACCCTAAACCCTAAACCCTAAACCCTAAACCCTAAACCCTAAACCCTAAACCCTAAACCCTAAACCCTAAACCCTAAACCCTAAACCCTAAACCCTAAACCCTAAACCCTAAACCCTAAACCCTAAACCCTAAACCCTAAACCCTAAACCCTAAACCCTAAACCCTAAACCCTAAACCCTAAACCCTAAACCCTAAACCCTAAACCCTAAACCCTAAACCCTAAACCCTAAACCCTAAACCCTAAACCCTAAACCCTAAACCCTAAACCCTAAACCCTAAACCCTAAACCCTAAACCCTAAACCCTAAACCCTAAACCCTAAACCCTAAACCCTAAACCCTAAACCCTAAACCCTAAACCCTAAACCCTAAACCCTAAACCCTAAACCCTAAACCCTAAACCCTAAACCCTAAACCCTAAACCCTAAACCCTAAACCCTAAACCCTAAACCCTAAACCCTAAACCCTAAACCCTAAACCCTAAACCCTAAACCCTAAACCCTAAACCCTAAACCCTAAACCCTAAACCCTAAACCCTAAACCCTAAACCCTAAACCCTAAACCCTAAACCCTAAACCCTAAACCCTAAACCCTAAACCCTAAACCCTAAACCCTAAACCCTAAACCCTAAACCCTAAACCCTAAACCCTAAACCCTAAACCCTAAACCCTAAACCCTAAACCCTAAACCCTAAACCCTAAACCCTAAACCCTAAACCCTAAACCCTAAACCCTAAACCCTAAACCCTAAACCCTAAACCCTAAACCCTAAACCCTAAACCCTAAACCCTAAACCCTAAACCCTAAACCCTAAACCCTAAACCCTAAACCCTAAACCCTAAACCCTAAACCCTAAACCCTAAACCCTAAACCCTAAACCCTAAACCCTAAACCCTAAACCCTAAACCCTAAACCCTAAACCCTAAACCCTAAACCCTAAACCCTAAACCCTAAACCCTAAACCCTAAACCCTAAACCCTAAACCCTAAACCCTAAACCCTAAACCCTAAACCCTAAACCCTAAACCCTAAACCCTAAACCCTAAACCCTAAACCCTAAACCCTAAACCCTAAACCCTAAACCCTAAACCCTAAACCCTAAACCCTAAACCCTAAACCCTAAACCCTAAACCCTAAACCCTAAACCCTAAACCCTAAACCCTAAACCCTAAACCCTAAACCCTAAACCCTAAACCCTAAACCCTAAACCCTAAACCCTAAACCCTAAACCCTAAACCCTAAACCCTAAACCCTAAACCCTAAACCCTAAACCCTAAACCCTAAACCCTAAACCCTAAACCCTAAACCCTAAACCCTAAACCCTAAACCCTAAACCCTAAACCCTAAACCCTAAACCCTAAACCCTAAACCCTAAACCCTAAACCCTAAACCCTAAACCCTAAACCCTAAACCCTAAACCCTAAACCCTAAACCCTAAACCCTAAACCCTAAACCCTAAACCCTAAACCCTAAACCCTAAACCCTAAACCCTAAACCCTAAACCCTAAACCCTAAACCCTAAACCCTAAACCCTAAACCCTAAACCCTAAACCCTAAACCCTAAACCCTAAACCCTAAACCCTAAACCCTAAACCCTAAACCCTAAACCCTAAACCCTAAACCCTAAACCCTAAACCCTAAACCCTAAACCCTAAACCCTAAACCCTAAACCCTAAACCCTAAACCCTAAACCCTAAACCCTAAACCCTAAACCCTAAACCCTAAACCCTAAACCCTAAACCCTAAACCCTAAACCCTAAACCCTAAACCCTAAACCCTAAACCCTAAACCCTAAACCCTAAACCCTAAACCCTAAACCCTAAACCCTAAACCCTAAACCCTAAACCCTAAACCCTAAACCCTAAACCCTAAACCCTAAACCCTAAACCCTAAACCCTAAACCCTAAACCCTAAACCCTAAACCCTAAACCCTAAACCCTAAACCCTAAACCCTAAACCCTAAACCCTAAACCCTAAACCCTAAACCCTAAACCCTAAACCCTAAACCCTAAACCCTAAACCCTAAACCCTAAACCCTAAACCCTAAACCCTAAACCCTAAACCCTAAACCCTAAACCCTAAACCCTAAACCCTAAACCCTAAACCCTAAACCCTAAACCCTAAACCCTAAACCCTAAACCCTAAACCCTAAACCCTAAACCCTAAACCCTAAACCCTAAACCCTAAACCCTAAACCCTAAACCCTAAACCCTAAACCCTAAACCCTAAACCCTAAACCCTAAACCCTAAACCCTAAACCCTAAACCCTAAACCCTAAACCCTAAACCCTAAACCCTAAACCCTAAACCCTAAACCCTAAACCCTAAACCCTAAACCCTAAACCCTAAACCCTAAACCCTAAACCCTAAACCCTAAACCCTAAACCCTAAACCCTAAACCCTAAACCCTAAACCCTAAACCCTAAACCCTAAACCCTAAACCCTAAACCCTAAACCCTAAACCCTAAACCCTAAACCCTAAACCCTAAACCCTAAACCCTAAACCCTAAACCCTAAACCCTAAACCCTAAACCCTAAACCCTAAACCCTAAACCCTAAACCCTAAACCCTAAACCCTAAACCCTAAACCCTAAACCCTAAACCCTAAACCCTAAACCCTAAACCCTAAACCCTAAACCCTAAACCCTAAACCCTAAACCCTAAACCCTAAACCCTAAACCCTAAACCCTAAACCCTAAACCCTAAACCCTAAACCCTAAACCCTAAACCCTAAACCCTAAACCCTAAACCCTAAACCCTAAACCCTAAACCCTAAACCCTAAACCCTAAACCCTAAACCCTAAACCCTAAACCCTAAACCCTAAACCCTAAACCCTAAACCCTAAACCCTAAACCCTAAACCCTAAACCCTAAACCCTAAACCCTAAACCCTAAACCCTAAACCCTAAACCCTAAACCCTAAACCCTAAACCCTAAACCCTAAACCCTAAACCCTAAACCCTAAACCCTAAACCCTAAACCCTAAACCCTAAACCCTAAACCCTAAACCCTAAACCCTAAACCCTAAACCCTAAACCCTAAACCCTAAACCCTAAACCCTAAACCCTAAACCCTAAACCCTAAACCCTAAACCCTAAACCCTAAACCCTAAACCCTAAACCCTAAACCCTAAACCCTAAACCCTAAACCCTAAACCCTAAACCCTAAACCCTAAACCCTAAACCCTAAACCCTAAACCCTAAACCCTAAACCCTAAACCCTAAACCCTAAACCCTAAACCCTAAACCCTAAACCCTAAACCCTAAACCCTAAACCCTAAACCCTAAACCCTAAACCCTAAACCCTAAACCCTAAACCCTAAACCCTAAACCCTAAACCCTAAACCCTAAACCCTAAACCCTAAACCCTAAACCCTAAACCCTAAACCCTAAACCCTAAACCCTAAACCCTAAACCCTAAACCCTAAACCCTAAACCCTAAACCCTAAACCCTAAACCCTAAACCCTAAACCCTAAACCCTAAACCCTAAACCCTAAACCCTAAACCCTAAACCCTAAACCCTAAACCCTAAACCCTAAACCCTAAACCCTAAACCCTAAACCCTAAACCCTAAACCCTAAACCCTAAACCCTAAACCCTAAACCCTAAACCCTAAACCCTAAACCCTAAACCCTAAACCCTAAACCCTAAACCCTAAACCCTAAACCCTAAACCCTAAACCCTAAACCCTAAACCCTAAACCCTAAACCCTAAACCCTAAACCCTAAACCCTAAACCCTAAACCCTAAACCCTAAACCCTAAACCCTAAACCCTAAACCCTAAACCCTAAACCCTAAACCCTAAACCCTAAACCCTAAACCCTAAACCCTAAACCCTAAACCCTAAACCCTAAACCCTAAACCCTAAACCCTAAACCCTAAACCCTAAACCCTAAACCCTAAACCCTAAACCCTAAACCCTAAACCCTAAACCCTAAACCCTAAACCCTAAACCCTAAACCCTAAACCCTAAACCCTAAACCCTAAACCCTAAACCCTAAACCCTAAACCCTAAACCCTAAACCCTAAACCCTAAACCCTAAACCCTAAACCCTAAACCCTAAACCCTAAACCCTAAACCCTAAACCCTAAACCCTAAACCCTAAACCCTAAACCCTAAACCCTAAACCCTAAACCCTAAACCCTAAACCCTAAACCCTAAACCCTAAACCCTAAACCCTAAACCCTAAACCCTAAACCCTAAACCCTAAACCCTAAACCCTAAACCCTAAACCCTAAACCCTAAACCCTAAACCCTAAACCCTAAACCCTAAACCCTAAACCCTAAACCCTAAACCCTAAACCCTAAACCCTAAACCCTAAACCCTAAACCCTAAACCCTAAACCCTAAACCCTAAACCCTAAACCCTAAACCCTAAACCCTAAACCCTAAACCCTAAACCCTAAACCCTAAACCCTAAACCCTAAACCCTAAACCCTAAACCCTAAACCCTAAACCCTAAACCCTAAACCCTAAACCCTAAACCCTAAACCCTAAACCCTAAACCCTAAACCCTAAACCCTAAACCCTAAACCCTAAACCCTAAACCCTAAACCCTAAACCCTAAACCCTAAACCCTAAACCCTAAACCCTAAACCCTAAACCCTAAACCCTAAACCCTAAACCCTAAACCCTAAACCCTAAACCCTAAACCCTAAACCCTAAACCCTAAACCCTAAACCCTAAACCCTAAACCCTAAACCCTAAACCCTAAACCCTAAACCCTAAACCCTAAACCCTAAACCCTAAACCCTAAACCCTAAACCCTAAACCCTAAAAAACCCTAAACCCTAAACCCTAAACCCTAAACCCTAAACCCTAAACCCTAAACCCTAAACCCTAAACCCTAAACCCTAAACCCTAAACCCTAAACCCTAAACCCTAAACCCTAAACCCTAAACCCTAAACCCTAAACCCTAAACCCTAAACCCTAAACCCTAAACCCTAAACCCTAAACCCTAAACCCTAAACCCTAAACCCTAAACCCTAAACCCTAAACCCTAAACCCTAAACCCTAAACCCTAAACCCTAAACCCTAAACCCTAAACCCTAAACCCTAAACCCTAAACCCTAAACCCTAAACCCTAAACCCTAAACCCTAAACCCTAAACCCTAAACCCTAAACCCTAAACCCTAAACCCTAAACCCTAAACCCTAAACCCTAAACCCTAAACCCTAAACCCTAAACCCTAAACCCTAAACCCTAAACCCTAAACCCTAAACCCTAAACCCTAAACCCTAAACCCTAAACCCTAAACCCTAAACCCTAAACCCTAAACCCTAAACCCTAAACCCTAAACCCTAAACCCTAAACCCTAAACCCTAAACCCTAAACCCTAAACCCTAAACCCTAAACCCTAAACCCTAAACCCTAAACCCTAAACCCTAAACCCTAAACCCTAAACCCTAAACCCTAAACCCTAAACCCTAAACCCTAAACCCTAAACCCTAAACCCTAAACCCTAAACCCTAAACCCTAAACCCTAAACCCTAAACCCTAAACCCTAAACCCTAAACCCTAAACCCTAAACCCTAAACCCTAAACCCTAAACCCTAAACCCTAAACCCTAAACCCTAAACCCTAAACCCTAAACCCTAAACCCTAAACCCTAAACCCTAAACCCTAAACCCTAAACCCTAAACCCTAAACCCTAAACCCTAAACCCTAAACCCTAAACCCTAAACCCTAAACCCTAAACCCTAAACCCTAAACCCTAAACCCTAAACCCTAAACCCTAAACCCTAAACCCTAAACCCTAAACCCTAAACCCTAAACCCTAAACCCTAAACCCTAAACCCTAAACCCTAAACCCTAAACCCTAAACCCTAAACCCTAAACCCTAAACCCTAAACCCTAAACCCTAAACCCTAAACCCTAAACCCTAAACCCTAAACCCTAAACCCTAAACCCTAAACCCTAAACCCTAAACCCTAAACCCTAAACCCTAAACCCTAAACCCTAAACCCTAAACCCTAAACCCTAAACCCTAAACCCTAAACCCTAAACCCTAAACCCTAAACCCTAAACCCTAAACCCTAAACCCTAAACCCTAAACCCTAAACCCTAAACCCTAAACCCTAAACCCTAAACCCTAAACCCTAAACCCTAAACCCTAAACCCTAAACCCTAAACCCTAAACCCTAAACCCTAAACCCTAAACCCTAAACCCTAAACCCTAAACCCTAAACCCTAAACCCTAAACCCTAAACCCTAAACCCTAAACCCTAAACCCTAAACCCTAAACCCTAAACCCTAAACCCTAAACCCTAAACCCTAAACCCTAAACCCTAAACCCTAAACCCTAAACCCTAAACCCTAAACCCTAAACCCTAAACCCTAAACCCTAAACCCTAAACCCTAAACCCTAAACCCTAAACCCTAAACCCTAAACCCTAAACCCTAAACCCTAAACCCTAAACCCTAAACCCTAAACCCTAAACCCTAAACCCTAAACCCTAAACCCTAAACCCTAAACCCTAAACCCTAAACCCTAAACCCTAAACCCTAAACCCTAAACCCTAAACCCTAAACCCTAAACCCTAAACCCTAAACCCTAAACCCTAAACCCTAAACCCTAAACCCTAAACCCTAAACCCTAAACCCTAAACCCTAAACCCTAAACCCTAAACCCTAAACCCTAAACCCTAAACCCTAAACCCTAAACCCTAAACCCTAAACCCTAAACCCTAAACCCTAAACCCTAAACCCTAAACCCTAAACCCTAAACCCTAAACCCTAAACCCTAAACCCTAAACCCTAAACCCTAAACCCTAAACCCTAAACCCTAAACCCTAAACCCTAAACCCTAAACCCTAAACCCTAAACCCTAAACCCTAAACCCTAAACCCTAAACCCTAAACCCTAAACCCTAAACCCTAAACCCTAAACCCTAAACCCTAAACCCTAAACCCTAAACCCTAAACCCTAAACCCTAAACCCTAAACCCTAAACCCTAAACCCTAAACCCTAAACCCTAAACCCTAAACCCTAAACCCTAAACCCTAAACCCTAAACCCTAAACCCTAAACCCTAAACCCTAAACCCTAAACCCTAAACCCTAAACCCTAAACCCTAAACCCTAAACCCTAAACCCTAAACCCTAAACCCTAAACCCTAAACCCTAAACCCTAAACCCTAAACCCTAAACCCTAAACCCTAAACCCTAAACCCTAAACCCTAAACCCTAAACCCTAAACCCTAAACCCTAAACCCTAAACCCTAAACCCTAAACCCTAAACCCTAAACCCTAAACCCTAAACCCTAAACCCTAAACCCTAAACCCTAAACCCTAAACCCTAAACCCTAAACCCTAAACCCTAAACCCTAAACCCTAAACCCTAAACCCTAAACCCTAAACCCTAAACCCTAAACCCTAAACCCTAAACCCTAAACCCTAAACCCTAAACCCTAAACCCTAAACCCTAAACCCTAAACCCTAAACCCTAAACCCTAAACCCTAAACCCTAAACCCTAAACCCTAAACCCTAAACCCTAAACCCTAAACCCTAAACCCTAAACCCTAAACCCTAAACCCTAAACCCTAAACCCTAAACCCTAAACCCTAAACCCTAAACCCTAAACCCTAAACCCTAAACCCTAAACCCTAAACCCTAAACCCTAAACCCTAAACCCTAAACCCTAAACCCTAAACCCTAAACCCTAAACCCTAAACCCTAAACCCTAAACCCTAAACCCTAAACCCTAAACCCTAAACCCTAAACCCTAAACCCTAAACCCTAAACCCTAAACCCTAAACCCTAAACCCTAAACCCTAAACCCTAAACCCTAAACCCTAAACCCTAAACCCTAAACCCTAAACCCTAAACCCTAAACCCTAAACCCTAAACCCTAAACCCTAAACCCTAAACCCTAAACCCTAAACCCTAAACCCTAAACCCTAAACCCTAAACCCTAAACCCTAAACCCTAAACCCTAAACCCTAAACCCTAAACCCTAAACCCTAAACCCTAAACCCTAAACCCTAAACCCTAAACCCTAAACCCTAAACCCTAAACCCTAAACCCTAAACCCTAAACCCTAAACCCTAAACCCTAAACCCTAAACCCTAAACCCTAAACCCTAAACCCTAAACCCTAAACCCTAAACCCTAAACCCTAAACCCTAAACCCTAAACCCTAAACCCTAAACCCTAAACCCTAAACCCTAAACCCTAAACCCTAAACCCTAAACCCTAAACCCTAAACCCTAAACCCTAAACCCTAAACCCTAAACCCTAAACCCTAAACCCTAAACCCTAAACCCTAAACCCTAAACCCTAAACCCTAAACCCTAAACCCTAAACCCTAAACCCTAAACCCTAAACCCTAAACCCTAAACCCTAAACCCTAAACCCTAAACCCTAAACCCTAAACCCTAAACCCTAAACCCTAAACCCTAAACCCTAAACCCTAAACCCTAAACCCTAAACCCTAAACCCTAAACCCTAAACCCTAAACCCTAAACCCTAAACCCTAAACCCTAAACCCTAAACCCTAAACCCTAAACCCTAAACCCTAAACCCTAAACCCTAAACCCTAAACCCTAAACCCTAAACCCTAAACCCTAAACCCTAAACCCTAAACCCTAAACCCTAAACCCTAAACCCTAAACCCTAAACCCTAAACCCTAAACCCTAAACCCTAAACCCTAAACCCTAAACCCTAAACCCTAAACCCTAAACCCTAAACCCTAAACCCTAAACCCTAAACCCTAAACCCTAAACCCTAAACCCTAAACCCTAAACCCTAAACCCTAAACCCTAAACCCTAAACCCTAAACCCTAAACCCTAAACCCTAAACCCTAAACCCTAAACCCTAAACCCTAAACCCTAAACCCTAAACCCTAAACCCTAAACCCTAAACCCTAAACCCTAAACCCTAAACCCTAAACCCTAAACCCTAAACCCTAAACCCTAAACCCTAAACCCTAAACCCTAAACCCTAAACCCTAAACCCTAAACCCTAAACCCTAAACCCTAAACCCTAAACCCTAAACCCTAAACCCTAAACCCTAAACCCTAAACCCTAAACCCTAAACCCTAAACCCTAAACCCTAAACCCTAAACCCTAAACCCTAAACCCTAAACCCTAAACCCTAAACCCTAAACCCTAAACCCTAAACCCTAAACCCTAAACCCTAAACCCTAAACCCTAAACCCTAAACCCTAAACCCTAAACCCTAAACCCTAAACCCTAAACCCTAAACCCTAAACCCTAAACCCTAAACCCTAAACCCTAAACCCTAAACCCTAAACCCTAAACCCTAAACCCTAAACCCTAAACCCTAAACCCTAAACCCTAAACCCTAAACCCTAAACCCTAAACCCTAAACCCTAAACCCTAAACCCTAAACCCTAAACCCTAAACCCTAAACCCTAAACCCTAAACCCTAAACCCTAAACCCTAAACCCTAAACCCTAAACCCTAAACCCTAAACCCTAAACCCTAAACCCTAAACCCTAAACCCTAAACCCTAAACCCTAAACCCTAAACCCTAAACCCTAAACCCTAAACCCTAAACCCTAAACCCTAAACCCTAAACCCTAAACCCTAAACCCTAAACCCTAAACCCTAAACCCTAAACCCTAAACCCTAAACCCTAAACCCTAAACCCTAAACCCTAAACCCTAAACCCTAAACCCTAAACCCTAAACCCTAAACCCTAAACCCTAAACCCTAAACCCTAAACCCTAAACCCTAAACCCTAAACCCTAAACCCTAAACCCTAAACCCTAAACCCTAAACCCTAAACCCTAAACCCTAAACCCTAAACCCTAAACCCTAAACCCTAAACCCTAAACCCTAAACCCTAAACCCTAAACCCTAAACCCTAAACCCTAAACCCTAAACCCTAAACCCTAAACCCTAAACCCTAAACCCTAAACCCTAAACCCTAAACCCTAAACCCTAAACCCTAAACCCTAAACCCTAAACCCTAAACCCTAAACCCTAAACCCTAAACCCTAAACCCTAAACCCTAAACCCTAAACCCTAAACCCTAAACCCTAAACCCTAAACCCTAAACCCTAAACCCTAAACCCTAAACCCTAAACCCTAAACCCTAAACCCTAAACCCTAAACCCTAAACCCTAAACCCTAAACCCTAAACCCTAAACCCTAAACCCTAAACCCTAAACCCTAAACCCTAAACCCTAAACCCTAAACCCTAAACCCTAAACCCTAAACCCTAAACCCTAAACCCTAAACCCTAAACCCTAAACCCTAAACCCTAAACCCTAAACCCTAAACCCTAAACCCTAAACCCTAAACCCTAAACCCTAAACCCTAAACCCTAAACCCTAAACCCTAAACCCTAAACCCTAAACCCTAAACCCTAAACCCTAAACCCTAAACCCTAAACCCTAAACCCTAAACCCTAAACCCTAAACCCTAAACCCTAAACCCTAAACCCTAAACCCTAAACCCTAAACCCTAAACCCTAAACCCTAAACCCTAAACCCTAAACCCTAAACCCTAAACCCTAAACCCTAAACCCTAAACCCTAAACCCTAAACCCTAAACCCTAAACCCTAAACCCTAAACCCTAAACCCTAAACCCTAAACCCTAAACCCTAAACCCTAAACCCTAAACCCTAAACCCTAAACCCTAAACCCTAAACCCTAAACCCTAAACCCTAAACCCTAAACCCTAAACCCTAAACCCTAAACCCTAAACCCTAAACCCTAAACCCTAAACCCTAAACCCTAAACCCTAAACCCTAAACCCTAAACCCTAAACCCTAAACCCTAAACCCTAAACCCTAAACCCTAAACCCTAAACCCTAAACCCTAAACCCTAAACCCTAAACCCTAAACCCTAAACCCTAAACCCTAAACCCTAAACCCTAAACCCTAAACCCTAAACCCTAAACCCTAAACCCTAAACCCTAAACCCTAAACCCTAAACCCTAAACCCTAAACCCTAAACCCTAAACCCTAAACCCTAAACCCTAAACCCTAAACCCTAAACCCTAAACCCTAAACCCTAAACCCTAAACCCTAAACCCTAAACCCTAAACCCTAAACCCTAAACCCTAAACCCTAAACCCTAAACCCTAAACCCTAAACCCTAAACCCTAAACCCTAAACCCTAAACCCTAAACCCTAAACCCTAAACCCTAAACCCTAAACCCTAAACCCTAAACCCTAAACCCTAAACCCTAAACCCTAAACCCTAAACCCTAAACCCTAAACCCTAAACCCTAAACCCTAAACCCTAAACCCTAAACCCTAAACCCTAAACCCTAAACCCTAAACCCTAAACCCTAAACCCTAAACCCTAAACCCTAAACCCTAAACCCTAAACCCTAAACCCTAAACCCTAAACCCTAAACCCTAAACCCTAAACCCTAAACCCTAAACCCTAAACCCTAAACCCTAAACCCTAAACCCTAAACCCTAAACCCTAAACCCTAAACCCTAAACCCTAAACCCTAAACCCTAAACCCTAAACCCTAAACCCTAAACCCTAAACCCTAAACCCTAAACCCTAAACCCTAAACCCTAAACCCTAAACCCTAAACCCTAAACCCTAAACCCTAAACCCTAAACCCTAAACCCTAAACCCTAAACCCTAAACCCTAAACCCTAAACCCTAAACCCTAAACCCTAAACCCTAAACCCTAAACCCTAAACCCTAAACCCTAAACCCTAAACCCTAAACCCTAAACCCTAAACCCTAAACCCTAAACCCTAAACCCTAAACCCTAAACCCTAAACCCTAAACCCTAAACCCTAAACCCTAAACCCTAAACCCTAAACCCTAAACCCTAAACCCTAAACCCTAAACCCTAAACCCTAAACCCTAAACCCTAAACCCTAAACCCTAAACCCTAAACCCTAAACCCTAAACCCTAAACCCTAAACCCTAAACCCTAAACCCTAAACCCTAAACCCTAAACCCTAAACCCTAAACCCTAAACCCTAAACCCTAAACCCTAAACCCTAAACCCTAAACCCTAAACCCTAAACCCTAAACCCTAAACCCTAAACCCTAAACCCTAAACCCTAAACCCTAAACCCTAAACCCTAAACCCTAAACCCTAAACCCTAAACCCTAAACCCTAAACCCTAAACCCTAAACCCTAAACCCTAAACCCTAAACCCTAAACCCTAAACCCTAAACCCTAAACCCTAAACCCTAAACCCTAAACCCTAAACCCTAAACCCTAAACCCTAAACCCTAAACCCTAAACCCTAAACCCTAAACCCTAAACCCTAAACCCTAAACCCTAAACCCTAAACCCTAAACCCTAAACCCTAAACCCTAAACCCTAAACCCTAAACCCTAAACCCTAAACCCTAAACCCTAAACCCTAAACCCTAAACCCTAAACCCTAAACCCTAAACCCTAAACCCTAAACCCTAAACCCTAAACCCTAAACCCTAAACCCTAAACCCTAAACCCTAAACCCTAAACCCTAAACCCTAAACCCTAAACCCTAAACCCTAAACCCTAAACCCTAAACCCTAAACCCTAAACCCTAAACCCTAAACCCTAAACCCTAAACCCTAAACCCTAAACCCTAAACCCTAAACCCTAAACCCTAAACCCTAAACCCTAAACCCTAAACCCTAAACCCTAAACCCTAAACCCTAAACCCTAAACCCTAAACCCTAAACCCTAAACCCTAAACCCTAAACCCTAAACCCTAAACCCTAAACCCTAAACCCTAAACCCTAAACCCTAAACCCTAAACCCTAAACCCTAAACCCTAAACCCTAAACCCTAAACCCTAAACCCTAAACCCTAAACCCTAAACCCTAAACCCTAAACCCTAAACCCTAAACCCTAAACCCTAAACCCTAAACCCTAAACCCTAAACCCTAAACCCTAAACCCTAAACCCTAAACCCTAAACCCTAAACCCTAAACCCTAAACCCTAAACCCTAAACCCTAAACCCTAAACCCTAAACCCTAAACCCTAAACCCTAAACCCTAAACCCTAAACCCTAAACCCTAAACCCTAAACCCTAAACCCTAAACCCTAAACCCTAAACCCTAAACCCTAAACCCTAAACCCTAAACCCTAAACCCTAAACCCTAAACCCTAAACCCTAAACCCTAAACCCTAAACCCTAAACCCTAAACCCTAAACCCTAAACCCTAAACCCTAAACCCTAAACCCTAAACCCTAAACCCTAAACCCTAAACCCTAAACCCTAAACCCTAAACCCTAAACCCTAAACCCTAAACCCTAAACCCTAAACCCTAAACCCTAAACCCTAAACCCTAAACCCTAAACCCTAAACCCTAAACCCTAAACCCTAAACCCTAAACCCTAAACCCTAAACCCTAAACCCTAAACCCTAAACCCTAAACCCTAAACCCTAAACCCTAAACCCTAAACCCTAAACCCTAAACCCTAAACCCTAAACCCTAAACCCTAAACCCTAAACCCTAAACCCTAAACCCTAAACCCTAAACCCTAAACCCTAAACCCTAAACCCTAAACCCTAAACCCTAAACCCTAAACCCTAAACCCTAAACCCTAAACCCTAAACCCTAAACCCTAAACCCTAAACCCTAAACCCTAAACCCTAAACCCTAAACCCTAAACCCTAAACCCTAAACCCTAAACCCTAAACCCTAAACCCTAAACCCTAAACCCTAAACCCTAAACCCTAAACCCTAAACCCTAAACCCTAAACCCTAAACCCTAAACCCTAAACCCTAAACCCTAAACCCTAAACCCTAAACCCTAAACCCTAAACCCTAAACCCTAAACCCTAAACCCTAAACCCTAAACCCTAAACCCTAAACCCTAAACCCTAAACCCTAAACCCTAAACCCTAAACCCTAAACCCTAAACCCTAAACCCTAAACCCTAAACCCTAAACCCTAAACCCTAAACCCTAAACCCTAAACCCTAAACCCTAAACCCTAAACCCTAAACCCTAAACCCTAAACCCTAAACCCTAAACCCTAAACCCTAAACCCTAAACCCTAAACCCTAAACCCTAAACCCTAAACCCTAAACCCTAAACCCTAAACCCTAAACCCTAAACCCTAAACCCTAAACCCTAAACCCTAAACCCTAAACCCTAAACCCTAAACCCTAAACCCTAAACCCTAAACCCTAAACCCTAAACCCTAAACCCTAAACCCTAAACCCTAAACCCTAAACCCTAAACCCTAAACCCTAAACCCTAAACCCTAAACCCTAAACCCTAAACCCTAAACACCCTAAACCCTAAACCCTAAACCCTAAACCCTAAACCCTAAACCCTAAACCCTAAACCCTAAACCCTAAACCCTAAACCCTAAACCCTAAACCCTAAACCCTAAACCCTAAACCCTAAACCCTAAACCCTAAACCCTAAACCCTAAACCCTAAACCCTAAACCCTAAACCCTAAACCCTAAACCCTAAACCCTAAACCCTAAACCCTAAACCCTAAACCCTAAACCCTAAACCCTAAACCCTAAACCCTAAACCCTAAACCCTAAACCCTAAACCCTAAACCCTAAACCCTAAACCCTAAACCCTAAACCCTAAACCCTAAACCCTAAACCCTAAACCCTAAACCCTAAACCCTAAACCCTAAACCCTAAACCCTAAACCCTAAACCCTAAACCCTAAACCCTAAACCCTAAACCCTAAACCCTAAACCCTAAACCCTAAACCCTAAACCCTAAACCCTAAACCCTAAACCCTAAACCCTAAACCCTAAACCCTAAACCCTAAACCCTAAACCCTAAACCCTAAACCCTAAACCCTAAACCCTAAACCCTAAACCCTAAACCCTAAACCCTAAACCCTAAACCCTAAACCCTAAACCCTAAACCCTAAACCCTAAACCCTAAACCCTAAACCCTAAACCCTAAACCCTAAACCCTAAACCCTAAACCCTAAACCCTAAACCCTAAACCCTAAACCCTAAACCCTAAACCCTAAACCCTAAACCCTAAACCCTAAACCCTAAACCCTAAACCCTAAACCCTAAACCCTAAACCCTAAACCCTAAACCCTAAACCCTAAACCCTAAACCCTAAACCCTAAACCCTAAACCCTAAACCCTAAACCCTAAACCCTAAACCCTAAACCCTAAACCCTAAACCCTAAACCCTAAACCCTAAACCCTAAACCCTAAACCCTAAACCCTAAACCCTAAACCCTAAACCCTAAACCCTAAACCCTAAACCCTAAACCCTAAACCCTAAACCCTAAACCCTAAACCCTAAACCCTAAACCCTAAACCCTAAACCCTAAACCCTAAACCCTAAACCCTAAACCCTAAACCCTAAACCCTAAACCCTAAACCCTAAACCCTAAACCCTAAACCCTAAACCCTAAACCCTAAACCCTAAACCCTAAACCCTAAACCCTAAACCCTAAACCCTAAACCCTAAACCCTAAACCCTAAACCCTAAACCCTAAACCCTAAACCCTAAACCCTAAACCCTAAACCCTAAACCCTAAACCCTAAACCCTAAACCCTAAACCCTAAACCCTAAACCCTAAACCCTAAACCCTAAACCCTAAACCCTAAACCCTAAACCCTAAACCCTAAACCCTAAACCCTAAACCCTAAACCCTAAACCCTAAACCCTAAACCCTAAACCCTAAACCCTAAACCCTAAACCCTAAACCCTAAACCCTAAACCCTAAACCCTAAACCCTAAACCCTAAACCCTAAACCCTAAACCCTAAACCCTAAACCCTAAACCCTAAACCCTAAACCCTAAACCCTAAACCCTAAACCCTAAACCCTAAACCCTAAACCCTAAACCCTAAACCCTAAACCCTAAACCCTAAACCCTAAACCCTAAACCCTAAACCCTAAACCCTAAACCCTAAACCCTAAACCCTAAACCCTAAACCCTAAACCCTAAACCCTAAACCCTAAACCCTAAACCCTAAACCCTAAACCCTAAACCCTAAACCCTAAACCCTAAACCCTAAACCCTAAACCCTAAACCCTAAACCCTAAACCCTAAACCCTAAACCCTAAACCCTAAACCCTAAACCCTAAACCCTAAACCCTAAACCCTAAACCCTAAACCCTAAACCCTAAACCCTAAACCCTAAACCCTAAACCCTAAACCCTAAACCCTAAACCCTAAACCCTAAACCCTAAACCCTAAACCCTAAACCCTAAACCCTAAACCCTAAACCCTAAACCCTAAACCCTAAACCCTAAACCCTAAACCCTAAACCCTAAACCCTAAACCCTAAACCCTAAACCCTAAACCCTAAACCCTAAACCCTAAACCCTAAACCCTAAACCCTAAACCCTAAACCCTAAACCCTAAACCCTAAACCCTAAACCCTAAACCCTAAACCCTAAACCCTAAACCCTAAACCCTAAACCCTAAACCCTAAACCCTAAACCCTAAACCCTAAACCCTAAACCCTAAACCCTAAACCCTAAACCCTAAACCCTAAACCCTAAACCCTAAACCCTAAACCCTAAACCCTAAACCCTAAACCCTAAACCCTAAACCCTAAACCCTAAACCCTAAACCCTAAACCCTAAACCCTAAACCCTAAACCCTAAACCCTAAACCCTAAACCCTAAACCCTAAACCCTAAACCCTAAACCCTAAACCCTAAACCCTAAACCCTAAACCCTAAACCCTAAACCCTAAACCCTAAACCCTAAACCCTAAACCCTAAACCCTAAACCCTAAACCCTAAACCCTAAACCCTAAACCCTAAACCCTAAACCCTAAACCCTAAACCCTAAACCCTAAACCCTAAACCCTAAACCCTAAACCCTAAACCCTAAACCCTAAACCCTAAACCCTAAACCCTAAACCCTAAACCCTAAACCCTAAACCCTAAACCCTAAACCCTAAACCCTAAACCCTAAACCCTAAACCCTAAACCCTAAACCCTAAACCCTAAACCCTAAACCCTAAACCCTAA
>CM029501.1:13293202-13370702 GCA_017140595.1 Eucalyptus curtisii | reverse complement strand
CCCTAAACCCTAAACCCTAAGCCCTAAACCCTAAGCCCTAAACCCTAAGCCCTAAACCCTAAACCCTAAACCCTTAGCCCTATATACTAATTTCAGATATAACACTCCTCGCTTAAATCGCATGACCGATGCTCGTGGTGGCCAAGTGAGCCTTCTGGTGAGCTTGTTGGACCTCGCCCAACAAGTTGGCAAAGCAAGGACGGTGGTGGCCGGTAGTGATCGGTGATCCATTGGGGGAAGAAGAAGAGAGAAGAAGACAAAATGAGAAAAAAAAAAAAAAGGAGCAAAAAGAAAGATAGGTTTGGGTTGGATTTTGGAATTGTCTCCAGAACAAAAAGAGTAATCTCTATTGTACCGATTATAATGAAGCAACCATATAGATCTCTTCACGTGGAGTAGGTTCATTGTCAAATCATGTAAATTCACAATGTTTATGTTTTATTTCTTGCTTGAATTGTTTGGTCTATTCACCTTCCACATTAATTGTGACATGTACATCGGAGAAAGAACAAACTTTGCCATAAACCGATACAAAAGTTACTAAAGGGAAGGGGAAAGTTGCTTTCAGATACAACAAGAAAGCATATAGTGGGCTTAAGGGTGAGAAAAAACTATCTCTAGAAGCGATCAATCTCAAGATAACTTGATGATGGAGAGTTCGATGCCATGCTCAGGTTCAATAACGAACCTAAGAGCAGGGGTTGGATGTAGTTGGGAGAAAGGGTGAAGGAGAAGTTGGAGAGAAGCTGGGCAATGAGAATCTTGAGCTCCACCATTGCCAGGTTCTGCCCGAGGAACATGGGAGGTCCTACTTCGAAGGGCATGTACAAGTGCGGCAGCTTACAGGCTCCCGTGATCCCATTGGCGAATCTCCCCGGGTTGAAAGAGTAGGAGTCTGGCCCCCTTATCTCAGGGTCCGTGTGCAGTGTTAACACCATCGTCCATACGTTCACTCCCTCCGGCACTTTCAGGTCCCCGAATTTCATATCCGTCAAGGCCTCCCCTCGACACCACTGGCACGGGGGAGTATAGCCGCAGCGACTCGTTTATCACCATTGTGAGCTGCACCCAGGACAGAAAGGTTAACACATGCCGATGATCATGAAATCAAAACGTTATATTATGTGCACTCTGTCTTAAAGGTATGGGGAAGGCGCACCAGTTTCATCTTACGGATCATATCAGCATCAGGAAGACGGTCCCCACAAACTTCAAGAACCTCGGTACGCACACGATTTTGCCACTCTTGACTGGAAGCCAGCAGCATGAGGCACCATGTCACAGAGACGGTAGTGGTCTCATACCCAGCCAAGTAAATGTTTTTGCAGTTGTCGACAATGAAGCGGTCCATGGCCTCCTGGCTCAAGTCGCTGTTTTTGGCACCCTCGAGAACCATCTGCAGAAGGTCCTTCTCATATGCAGTTTCCATCCTCTCCTTCACCACCTGCAGTATCAAACTGCGGACCTCCTTCTCCAGTGCCCAGGCTTCTCTGTTACTCTTGGTAGGGTGGATTTTCCTTTTCCCTTTCTTTCAAGGGGGTGGTATGGAAGGGAAGGCTTAATTGGACGTTTTTCGGGAGAAAGAGATATTTAACTTCGCACCTCATGCTAGGAATCCCAATGGAAAGACCTTTCTTGGACATGGCCTCTTGGAGAGCCCTCGACTTGTGGAAGATCTCCTCTCCTTTGGTAAAATTGCTGCCAAAGCAGGCCCTGGAGATGACATCTCCGGAGAAACTTCTCATGTGCTGGTCGATGTTAATGCTGGCTACTCCACCGGCTGCGTCCACTTTGTTCTTCCAGGACTTCAACAGTGTCTCTGTGGACTCGTTTATGAGGTTTATCATTCCCTGCGAGCGGGCAAACTCAGAAATGTTAATTTTAAAAAAAAAAAAATTGTTGGTGGTGATGGTGATATTGAAAGACATCAATTAAGATAACATACCTTGACCTTCTTTATGTAGAGCTCAGGAGCGAGGATCTTGCGCTGATGAGCCCAGTGGGGCCCGTTGGAAGTTAAGATGCCTTGACCCATCAAGGAGTCCTCTCCTTGAACTGGTATGAGGGCTTACCCAAGTCCAAGGATGTGCAGGTGGTAATCTCCCTCACCACGTCTGGTCGGTTCACATAGATTATCTGTGTGTTCCCCAGCGAGAACGCAAATGTATCTCCTGTAAAAATCATGAGACATCAGCGCATGACATCAGCCTGATCTGATTGTCCATGTCCGAACCACAAACGATCGATCCAATTCATTTAAGTGTGGGGGAAGGAGAAATGATCTGATTCTGGAGTAGTGAATTACTCCTGTTTTATTAATGAGTGAGAACGTGTCAAATGATATTTAGCGTGAATGTGAGAAGTGATTTCGGGGCGCTGGAGTCATTTTGGTTGAGTCCAATCCTGATCCAGCTCCAGTGGAGCTACCCAGCGCTCGCATCGGTCATTATCAAAGAACTACCAATAACCCCAAAAAAGAAAGAGCAGACATTGGTAGGGGTTGCAAGTTTTAAAAATGGAAACGGGCAGTGAAAGAACCTTCCACGTCTACCGCCCTATGCCGTGCGGTGTATCAACCGACATGATAGGCTTCAAGTTCAGCCTTAAGGTAGAGAAAACATATGTCACGGTGATGCACGTGGTCATCCAGATCTGACTAGGAAATCTGAGTAGCACCAATCTCTAAGTTTCATAAACTCTCTTATGATTATAAGAAAATCTTGCGTCTAATAGTTTGGAACATGGAAAATCGAAACACGTGAATATTGTTAGATTAATTGTGGAAAAGAGATGAAATTGCGAGTTAGGGCAGCCAGGAGGTGAACTACGGTATTGTTTTCTCCACTTGTCAAAGAAGGGGAAGAGGACAGCAGCGCAATCATGGCGGGCAGGGGGCTGGCCGGGCGGAGTCATGGGAACGGAGGAGGAGGAGGATCTCGCCTTTTTGATCTCCACGATGTTGCCGAGCAGGAAAGCGGGGGCGGTCCATTGATGCCTTGTTTCCTCAGCAAGGACCTCGACTTTTCCGGTTTCACCACCAGCGCGTTGTACAGCCTCAGCAACACTACTATTACGCCCACCACGGCTATGGATATCAGTGCCTTTGCGTTCGAGTACTGCAGATACACCATTGCTGATGATCCTCCGTAGTCCTAATGGGAACGTCACTCCGGAGGTCACAGCACCAATTGGGAGGTTGCTAATGGGTTTTGGTCGGATGGATTGGGAGGTTGTGATGCTGTTGCCAGATGCTAGCTGTGACATCCCCCTTCTCCCCCCCCCCTCCCTCCCGCCTCCCCCTCTTTGTCCTCTTCCTCTCTCTCTCTCTCTTTCTCCTCTCCCCCACGTTATTTCTCTTCCCCCTTTTGCCATCCATCCCCCCTTTGGCCCCCTTCTCTTGATGGGAGAACAGTAACAATTCGAACAATATCGAATCAACGCAGCGGAATAAAATAATATCTCCTCTTGTGTAAATCTAATAGGAATCGATATAGTAAAATTGTTGGAGAAAACTTCCTTACGTGTTTTGAAGCTGACAAAACGTTTCCATCGGTCTGGTCTGAAGACATGCAGACTCTGTTGTCAAAATCAAGACCGCTGACCACCGCACTCAAAATTCAAAGTCTACCATCATTGACAGTTTCTAGACCGTTGAAGAAGACTTATCCTGAGTTGAGTATTTCTTTAAGGATTTGATTCTATCGACTGAAGAAGATCTCTCGGTTGGAGTTAGCACTTCAAGATCTGTTATTCGTATTTGAGTAATCTAGATCCTCTTGATCCGCGAATTATACTTGGAAGGTTCTACTTATGGAAACGGAGATCCCGATTGTATGGGCGAGCAGGATTGATGGGCTATCGTCATTTTCCTTGAATAGATCGAGATCTCTCTAATTGATTATGTCCAACGGGTTGATTGGAAGAACTTCTTTAGAAGGTGCCAACGGTATTGAAGGCATAAAGAAGTATATAAGGGAGACATTCAAGTTGTTCAAGAGTGCCCGATAGAAAAACTTCAAAGTCTGAATCTCCTTGTTCTTTTGCGATCTTATTCGTCGAGCTATACTTGTAATCAAAAGAGAGACTTAATTGTTGTGAGACCTTGAGGAAGTGTAGTAGAGTCTCTACACTGTGGAATCAAGGACGTGAGACTGTAAATTCTCTTTTAATTCTTAGTGAAATCTAGCCGGTGGGCTGTCAGTGCGGGAGAGTGGACGTAGGCTTGGTTTAAGCCGAACCACTATAAACTTGGAGTCTTGATTCTCTATCCCTAATATTTTTACTTTACATTGCATCTTCATACGTCCATTATTGCTTTCAATCTCTTAGTCAATCAATCGATAAAAATTAATCTATCTTGTTACAATTAGCAAAAATCAGGCTTGGCAATGACTGCTGAAACCATTCCTCTAATTGATTTTCCAAAGGTAAAGGAAAGAATCAAACAAAGACCTACGAAAGCTATTTATAAAAATCATTTTCAGAAAGTCTTTGTAAAACCTGTTGGCCGAAATACTCTCAAATGTTCAAAGTATCAAAGCTCATAACACTTTGAGAAAGAATGCCCTATGGTTTGGAGACCTGTTAAAAGAGATTGGGCAAAGACTGTTTATTGCACTAACTCCACCGGACCCAATAAGATGTGGGTACCAAAGAAAGCTTGAATTTTCTCTTAATTGCAGGCCACTATCAAAAGGAAGATCAAATGGTATTTGGATAGTGGCTGCTCAAGACATATGACAGGAGATTCAAGTTGCTTTATAAAACTTGTCCAAATAGATGGAGGGAAAGTTTCTTTTGGTGGTAACAGCAAAGGAAGGATTATTGGTCGCGGAAAAGTAAAAATTCGAAGTCTAACAATCAATAATGTCTCTTTGGTGGAAGGATTGAATTACAATCTACGCAGCATAAGCCGATTGTGCAATACTGGATTCAAGATCAACTTCCAGGAAGGAATATGTTCGGAACTAGTAAAGACTTCTCTCAATCTTTTATCGGGCGTAGACATGGAAACATCTATCTTCTGGATGTGAATCAAGAAAGATCACAATGCTTAATATCGGTACAAGATGAAGCAAATCTATGGCACCGAAAGCTTGGCCATATCAACATGAAGCAAATTGCCAAAATCTCTTCCAAGAAGCTTGTTTGAGGACTACCCAATCTAAATTACCAAAAGTCTGACTTATGCACACCATGTGTATTGGTGGAAAAAGGTTTTG
This sequence comes from Eucalyptus curtisii, assembly GCA_017140595.1. Lineage (NCBI taxonomy): Eukaryota > Viridiplantae > Streptophyta > Magnoliopsida > Myrtales > Myrtaceae > Eucalyptus > Eucalyptus curtisii. The sequence goes on along the minus strand of CM029501.1, from coordinate 13,365,480 downwards.
CCTAGTAATAATGGATGATTTTTCACGATTTACTTGGGTCTACTTTCTTGCAAATAAGTCTGAGACTTTCTCTCATTTTTCTAAATTTGCTAAGAAAGTGCATAATGAAAAAGGTTATACTATTTCAAGCATTCATACAGACCATGGAGGTGAGTTTGAAAATCAAGACTTTGCTAAATTTTGTGATGAATCTGGTTTTCAGCATAAATTCTCCTCTCTATATACACTAGAACAAAATGGGGTTGTGAAAAGGAAGAATAGATCTTTACAAGAAATGGTAAGGACTCTTTTAATTGAAAGTAATATTTCTTCACGTTTTTGGGCTGAAGCTGTTTCTACAGCCTGTTATATTATTAATAGAGTATTTTTAAGGCCAATTCTTGAGAAAACTCCTTATGAGCTTTTCAAAGGAAAGAAGCCAATTGTTTCGTATTTTCAAGTATTTGGTTGTAAATGCTTTATTCTGAAAAATGCAAATGATCGAGTTGGTAAGTTTGAAGAAAAATCGGACGAAGGATTCTTGCTTGGATACTCAACGTCAAGCAAAGTTTACAGAGTATTCAACAAGAAGACTCAGACTGTGGAAGAATCAATGAACGTTAAATTTCAAGACTCTCCACAAATTCAACCGATTCAAACTGAAAACTCTGAACCTGCTCTAGACTCTACAAGGTCTACCTCCTCTGAAACAGTTCAGATCCCAGTAGAAGTACAACTAATTGATGTTGAAGGATCAACTCAAGAAAAAGATCAACAACCTGTCAGACTGTCTAGTAACTAGAAGCATAAGTCTAGTCATCCCGAAGAACTCATTATTGGTGATATCAATGAGGGGATTCGTACTAGATCCAAAAGGCGAGAAGAGTCTAGTGCTGTGGCACTTATTTCTGAAATAGAACCCAAAAATATAGAAGAAGCCTTAGCTGACGAAAGCTGGATTGAAGCAATGCAAGAAGAACTTAGACAATTCAGCATCAACGATGTTTGGGAACAAAGTCAATGAAAAAGGAAAAGTTACAAGAAACAAGGCAAGACTAGTGGCTAAAGGATATACGCAAGAAAAATGGATAGACTATGACGAGACTTACGCTCCTGTAACAAGGTTAGAAGCAATTAGATTATTACTTGCTTTTGCTTGCTATAAGAATTTCAGGTTATTCCAAATGGACATCAATAGTGCATTCCTAAATGGATTTATTCAAGAAGAAGTCTATGTGGAACAACCTCCTGGATTTGAAGATCCAAAGAAACCAGACTTTATGTTCGACTGAAAAAGGCGTTATATGGATTAAAACAAGCTCCTCGAGCTTGGTACGAAAGGTTAAGTAACTTTTTAATTCAAAATGGTTTCATTAAAGGAAAAGTAGACACTACCTTGTTTATCAAAAGAGAAGGTAAAAGCTTTTTACTCGTTCAAATTTATGTTGATGACATTATATTTGGATCATCTAATGAGACTTTGTGCAAGAAATTTTCTAAGTCTATGCAAGATGAATTCGAGATGAGTATAATGGGTGAACCATCCTTCTTTCTTGGTTTGAAACAACTGAGAGAATGAATTTTCATTCATCAAGAGAAATATGCAAAAGAACTTGTTAAAAAGTTCGGACTGGAAAATTGCAAAAATATTGATATACCAATGTCAAGTTCGCTGAAGCTAGACAAAGATGAAGGAGGGAAGAAAGTCGACCAAAAATTATACAGGAGTATTATTGGTTCACTTCTTTATCTTACCGCGTCTAGACTCGACATTTTGTTTAGTGTTTGCATTTGTGCTAGATTTCAATCGATCCCAAAGAATCACATCTAAGCGTAGGAAAACGCATCATCAAATATGTTGCAACTACGCTGATCTTGGTCTATGGTATCCCAAGGAAGGAGACTTTATTCTCCTTGGCTATTCGTACGCAGATCTTGCAGTTGCGAGTTGATAGAAAGAGCACATCCGGCACTTGTCAATTTCTTGGCAACATGGCGTACCTTGGTTTTCAAGGAAGCAAAGTACCGTAGCACTTTCAACAGCAGAAACAGAGTATGTAGCTCTTGGAAGCTATTGTTCTCAAATACTATGGATAAAACAACAACTAAGAGACTTTGGCATCGAAGACTCTTGCACCGAGATTAAATGCGACAACACCAGTGCAATTAATCTCACAAAGAATCCAATTCTTCATTCAGGAGCAAGGCATATAAAGATTAAACATCATTTTATTAGAGATCATGTGCAAAGTGGAGTCCTAATACAGTTTATTGACTCAAAGAATCAACTAACAGACATATTCACAAAGCCGCTTGAGAAAGGCTCATTTGAGTCTATACATTCAAGACTCAATATCTTATCTCTTAAAGACGAAGAAGTTCGACTCGAGAGACAAAAGTCTAAAGACATTCGACTCGAAGATCAAGATTCACAACCGTAAGTTATTTTTGGAAGTTTATTTCATGGATAAAATCTCGAAAAGGTACGTTCATCGATTAATCGCAATTGATTGATGTTATCTTCCCAAGTTTTCATGATTATTGCAATCATTCCTTTTCGAAAAGAAGTTACTTTTTGAAATAACAAGTTATCTATTTATCTTTTCAAAAAGGCAGTTATTTTTTTGAAAAGGCATTTTCTATTTTTCCTTTTACGGCGATTCGTATACCCCATTTCGATCGCTTTATATACTGTTTGTTTTCCTCTTCGCAAACCCTAGAAGCACAGAACTTTACTTTTTACTATTACTCTCTAGTTTATTCCTCAGAACTTTAATCTTTCTCGCGAATCGAGTTTGGAATCTCTCAAAGATTGCAATAATGGCTTCCCAAAGAAAGTCCTCAAGAATAGCAAGTAGGGGACCACATCATATGCGTGAGGGTCCTACGCATTTTGACCTCACCGAGGAAGAAGAATCTCCAAGGCAACAGCAAAGTTCACGACATTCTCAATCGCACCTTTCTCCACAGTCTAGACCACGAATGTTCAGCAATAACAAGAAGAAATCATTGAGGATGCCAAACCTGTAAGGACTCTAAAGCCTGCTTTTGTTTTCAAACTGTACACTGCTTTAAAGGAAGGAGGTTCTGCATTGAATTTCATTGATGAATTTTTGAAAGAGAAAAATGTTCCAAGTGATCCACGTGTTGGAGGTTTTAGTCAGCCTGATGGAAATGATGATAATAAAATGTACACTCACTTTAAGCCTAGAATGGGTGTTGCAGCAAATTTTCGAAGCAAAAGGATTGAGTTATTTCGCTCGGAGGAACACAAGCGACTTTATTCTAAGTTGTTAAAGCGAGAGGTAATCAACCCAAGAAGTGTGGACTTTGATTTCCTTGACTCTCTGAATGTGAAGTTGAGAGAGAAATTCATTCTTCTTCAACTTGAACAATTTTGCTCTGAATCAACGGTGGCTTATCTAGAACTTACTGCATACTTCTATTCTAATCTAAGTTTCTTGGATGCAAATAGATTTTCTTTTAGTGTTTGAGACCAGGATTATATCGTTGATATGGACACATTGGCGGATGTGATTGGAGTAGAGCGAGGGGCATTTCAATCAATTAGTGTGTCTGTTGGTCGTGCGACGGTAGAGCTTGTTCGAGATGGAATGGCAGAAGGATGAATTTCGTACTTGAGGATGAATGCCTCAAATATTTTGCTTCACAAGATCGTGATCAATTGTCTTAGACCCAAATCAACTTCGAAGACTGATGTCTCCAACTCAGAAGCAAAACTGATGTATGCTATCAATGCTGGCAAAAAGTTCTCTTTGCAGCACACTATCTTGTTTCACATGTACAGATCTATGCTGAAGGACAAGGGTCAACTTCCTTATTCCGCACTTATTACTAAGCTATTCAGACATCTTAATATTCAGCCTCCCAAAATTTTGTGTGTTTGAACCTGTGATCAAATGGTGGTGGGACTGAAGATGGTTTCCAAAATGCATCTGAAGGAGCTGAACAAGGCTTTGGAGCGATTTAAGGAGAAAACCCCTGTCAAGACTCATCAAGCCTCTATGTCTGCAAAAAGGAAAGGGAATGAGCCCATAACAGCTCCATCCAAGAAAAGAAGAGCACTCATCTTGGAGGATGAAGAAGATGATGATGATCTCACCATATTAGCTCTTGTCTTGAGGAACCTTCAACATTTTGTTCCAAAGACAGAGGAGAGACAAGATCAAGACAGAGAAGAAACAGAGCAGCGAAATGAAGAAAGGGAATCGATGAGGAAAGAAGCATAGGAAGAAATAATTCAAGAAAAAGAGGGCAGAGGAGAACAGGCAGAGTCAGAGCATGAAGAATACTTCTCTCCACCCGAAAGCACTGAAACAGGGAGAGCTGTTGAGAAAAGAGGTACTTCTTCAATTGCTTTTCCTAGTGAAGATGTTAGCCATTCACCTGCAGATCCAGAAGATGTATATGCCACTCAATTTCCGAGGAAGATCATGAGGTTTCATCTCCTAAACCGGGTGATCAAGCTGAAATGCCATCTTCTACAAATACTCCTCAAACCGATCGTGTTGAAGCAAGCACTCGACCGATAATTCGGCGACTTTCGAAAAGTGGTTGAAATTCTTATGGAGATGCGAGGCCAAATTTATGCCCCGGGATGCGAAGTTCGTAACTTGCGAATGCGGGACAATCCTCTTCAGTTTCTCTACATGATCAAATTCATGCCATTTCTCTTCAAGTTCAAGCAAATGCCAAGGGTGAAGAAGTGGCTCAATTGAAAGAGGGTTTGAAAAGGCTGGAAGGAATTGTTCGATCGATGGGAGATTTCCAGCTTGTTCGCATTCCAAGACAATCTTAATTTTATTCTCTTTTTCTCTCTACCTTTTTAATGTTGATAAAAAGGGGGAGAAGCTGAAGTGCAAATTTGACTTATTTGACTTTGGTTTGATTTTTGTTTGGACTTTACTTTTGTTTTGGTTGTTTAGTTATGAATTTGGCTATGACCGATTTGACTGGGTTGGATTGCTTAATGCTTGCTTTAAGTATTCTAAGCATATTGATATGATATTCATGGCAAATATAGTTGTTTTTACGGGACTAACTCTTTTCCCGTGAATGCAGATTCGATACTATCTTTATACTAACTCATTTAACTTTTATGAGATATCCATGTCTCGCTAAAGTATTGTTTTGCAGGTCGTAAGTATCCAAATCTGCAGGAAAGTTTTGTCACCATCAAAAAGGGGAGATTGTTGGAGAAAACTTCCTTACGTGTTTTGAAGCCGACAAAACGTTTCCATCGGTCTGGTCTCGTAGACATGCGTACTCTGTTGTCAAAATCAAGACCGCCGGACCACCCGGACTCAAAATTCAAAGTCTACCATCATTGACAGCTAGACCGTTGAAGAAGACTTATCCCGAGTTGAGCATTTCTTTAAGGATTCGATTCTATCGATCAAGAAGATCTCTCGACTGGAGTTAGCACTTCAAGATCTGTTATTCGTATTCGAGTAATCTAGATCCTCTTGATCCACGAATTATACTTGGAAGGTTCTACTTATGGAAACCGAGATCCCGATTGTATGGGCGAAAGCGGGATTGATGGGCTATCGTCATTTTCCTTGAATAGCTCGAGATCTCTCTAATTGATTATGTCCAACGGGTTGATTGGAATAACTTCTTTAGAAGGTGCCAACGGTATTGAAGGCATAAAAAAGTATATAAGGGAGACATTCAAGTTGTTCAAGAGTGCCCGATAGAAAAATTTCAAAGTCTGAATCTCCTTGTTCTTTTGCGATCTTATTCATCGAGCTATACTTGTAATCAAAAGAGATACTTAATTGTTGTGAGACCTTGAGGAAGTGTAGTAGAGTCTCTACACCGTGGAATCAAGGACGTGAGACTGTAAATTCTCTTTTTATTCTTAGTGAAATCCAGCCGTGGGCTGTCGGTGCGGGAGAGTGGACGTACGCTTGGTTTAAGCCGAACCACTATAAACTTAGAGTCTTGATTCTCTATCCCTAATGCTTTTACTTTACATCGCATCTTCATACGTCTATTATTACTTTCAATCTCTTAGTCTATCAATCGATAAAAATTAATCTATCTTGTTGCGATTAGCAAAAATCTCTTTGATCACCTATTCACCCCCCTTTAGGTGTTCGTACTAGTTCTATCAATAATAAAATAAATACCAAGCACACGAACACAAGACGATTTTTTTACGTGGAAAACCTCCTCGATGCGAGGAGATCAAACAACCACGAGACCGGAGTCCAGCCGAAAATCTTCACTATCAACAAAATTGGGTGAACAATGTTTCTCTAGCAAATACTAGAGGTATATAACAAGAAAGACCTCAAGAACATATTATTGGCAATACACATGAATTTCACAAGAGATCAAGGATAAATCTGACCAAAAACGTAGGTGTTGATCAATCCACGAAAAACCTGATGTAGGGAGCTTCAAACGAAAATCAAACCGTTCAGATTCGAGAAGATTACGCCATGAACATGTGACAAAATTTCAGCTCAATTGGACCACGAATCAACCTCTGATGCCAGCTTGATGTAAATCAAATATTGCCCCAACCTTCAGATTTTCTGCTTTCTCTTTTTCTTTTGTTACTACGTCTTTTTGCGGTTACCACTTTTAAAGATAGTGAGAAACCTTATTTCTCTGTATGATTTATCATATGGGCTCAAGCACTTTTTTAGGCTTCCTCTACATGGAAGTGAACCCAACTAACAAATCTCCCCTCACAACGATGTGGAGGGATTCACCATCCCTGCTATCAATTGGCAATGTTCAAGCTTCTCTCTTGGTAGAGTCTTCATCATCATATCAAAGCCATTAGATCAGGTATGAGTTTTCTCAAGTTCCAACAACTTTTCATCTAGAACATCCCTTATCCAATGATATCTAACATCAATATGTTTCGATCTAGAATGAAAAAATAAATTCTTACCGAGATGAATTGCACTTTGATTATCACAAAATAGCACATACCTCTTTTGCTTGAACCCAAGTTCTTCTAAGAACTTCTTCATCCATAGCATCTCTTTACTAGCTTCCGTCGCTGCAATAAATTTAGCTTCGGTTGTAGAAAGTGCAACACACTTCTGCAATTTTGACTTCCATGACACAGCTCCACCCGCAAAAGAAATCAAATAACCAGAAGTAGTTTTACGAGTATCAATATCTCCTGCCAAGTCAGAATCTCTGTATCCAACTAACTCGAGTTTTCCGATCCCGAAACTGAGTTTCAAATTTGAAGTTCCCCGTAGATACCTCATAATCCACTTCACTGCATTCTAATGCTCTATGCCTAGATTTGACAAATAGCGACCAACAACGCCAACTGCGTGCGCCAAGTCTAGGCGTGTACATACCATCGCATACATTAAGCTTCCTACAGCTGAGGCATATGGAACACTTTCCATATTTTTCTTCTCTTTATCAGTCGTAGGATTTTGCTTCATATTTAACTTAAAGTGGGCAGTAAAATGAGTACTAACCACTTTAGCCTTGTCCATGTAAAATTTCTGAATGATCTTCTCGACATATTTCTCTTGTGACAAAAACAACTTCTTAGCATCTCTGTCTCGGGTAATTCTAAGGAATCTACTTCGTCTAGCCGAAGTCTTTCATGTTAAAAGACTTGCTTAACTATTTCTTCAATAACTCAATTCTTCAAGCATTCCCAAAGAATCAGCATATCATCAACATAAAGCAAGAGAATACTAAAGTCATCATTAGAAAATTTTTGGACAAACACACGCTTATCCGAGGAAGTCTTCTTATAGCCCTGTTCAGTTATAACTGATGCAAACTTTTTATACCACTACCTCGGTATTTGTTTTAGGCCATAGAGACTTTTCTTCAATTTGCACACATAATTCTCTTTTCCTTTCACTTTAAAACCCTCAGGTTGTTCCATGTATATCTCTTCCTCCAAGTCACCATGTAGTAAGGTTGTTTTAACATCCATTTGCTCAATTTCCAAGTCTAGGGTAGCTGCCAAGCCTAGTGCCGCACAAATAGAATACATTTTCACTACTAGAGAAAATATATCATCAAAATCAATACCATTTCTCTGATCGAATCCCTTAACAACCATTCTAGCTTTGTACCATGGTTGTGAAGTATGTTCATCTTGCTTCAACCTATATACCCACTTGTTCTTCAAAGCTCTTTTACCTTTAGGTAACTTCACCAACTCAAAAATATGATTATCATAAAGTGACTGCATCTCATCTCGCATAGCATCAAACCAATTGCTTTTGTACTCATCTTCTATTGCTTCTACATAGCACTCGGTTCACCCGCATCGCCAATAATACATACTCATCTTCATAATTCCTAGTGGAAGATCGTTGGTCTCTAACGGATCTCCGGACTTGAACATCTAGTGGAACATCTAATTGAGCCTCTGGTTCATGAATAATATTATCTGTTTCAACATGTTCAGGAACATGTGTGTTATTTGGAACATTTACTTCCTACTGCTCTTCATCAACCTGTGTAAGAATATTTGTAGAAGGAACTAGATCCAAATCAACCAAATTATCACTAACCTTTGGTGCTGAAATTATCTATGTTTTCTCAATATCCTCTATTGTTTAATCTTCCATAAACATAACGTCTCTGATTCTTACAATTTTATTTTCAACCGGATCATAAAATTTGTAGCCAAGCATATCCTGTCCATAACCAATAAATATGCACTGTCATGATTTCACATCAAGTCTAGACCTCTCATCTTTAGGAATAAGCACAAATGCTTTGAACCCAAAGACACGCAAATGGTCATAAGAAACATCTTTGCCCATCCAAATTCTATTAGGACCATCAAACTCTAAAGCAACACATGGAGTAAGATTTAATACATGCACAACTATACTTAAAGCCTCACCCCAAAAGGATCCAAGTAGCTTTGACTATAAAAGTAAGCATCTTACCCTTTCAACCAAGTGTTCTGTTCATTCTCTCGCCTAAGCCATTTAACTGAGGCGTCTTGGGAGGTGTCTTTTGATGTTGAATACCTTGTTGTCTACAATATTCATCGAAAGGTCCAATATACTCTCCCCATTATCGGTTCGATACATTTCAATTTCTTTCAAGTCTGTCTCTCAATCAAGCTCCGAAGTTGCTTAAAAGCATCTAATACTTGATCTTTAGTTTTCGGTATGAATCCAAATTTTCCTTGAAAAAACATCTATGAATGTAATAAAATAAAGAGAGCCACCAAGTGATTTTATTTTAATAGGACTGCAAATATCATAATGCACTAAATCCAGTATACCTGACTTTCTTGAATGAGGGGAGCTTTTGAATGCAACTCTGTTCTGCTTTTCCTGCCAAACAGTGAGCACACTTCTTTAGCGTCGAACTTTTCAATCCTGAAAGGAGCTTCTTCTTGGCCAATATTGACAAACATTTCTCACTGATGTGACTGAGCCTCTTGTACCATAACTTAGCTACATCTTCGCTGTCTAATGCATTAATTTTGTCTGTGGACAACTTTGCCTACATAATGTACAACGAATAATATTTTTCACCTCTAGCCACAATAAGAGAACCTTTAGTGAGCTTCCATTGACCATTACTGAAGGTACTGCAATACCCTTCATCATCCAACTTGCCTGTAGAAAGCAAATTTAAGCGGATATCAGGTATATGTTTAACATTATTCAATACTAACCTTGTGCCATTGTTGGTTTCTAGGCACACATCACCGATGTCTACAGCTTGAGCTAGCCCATTGTTTCCCATCTTCACAGATCTGAAGTCACCTGACCTGTATGATGTAAAGAAATCCCTACGAGACGTAGCATGAACAAATGCACCACTATAAATTACCCAACTAGTCTCATGAGATATAAAATTCACCACATCATCATCAAAAATAATGAGAAAGTCTTCTTTAAGTGCAGCAACACAATTGTCATCACTGTCATTATCACTTTTCTTCTCTTTACCTTTCTCCTTTTGTTTCTCCCTTTTTAACTGGTGACAAAACCTCTTAATATGTCCTTTCTAATGACAATAATGGCACTCAATATTAGCAAATTTATTATACTTACCTCTACTTTTATCTCGATTTTTATCTCTATTTCTCGGACCTCGAGACTCACTTCTTCCCCTTTTCTCAACAACCAAGGCATCATAATGTGAAGAGGACGATCCTTGTGTTTTCCTTCTCATCTCTTCATTCAAAATACTACTCTTGGCCAAATCCATGGTAATCGTACCATCCGAGCAAAATTAGACAAAGATGTTCGGAACGTCTCTCATGAGTCCGGCAAAGTACCAAGTAACCATAGTGCTTGTATCTCATCATCAAACTTGATTCCCATCGCAGCCAAATGAGTTATAATTCCTTGAAAAGAATTTAAATGATCAATCAAACGAGTACCATCTTGATATCTCAGAGCCATAATCTGTTTTATCAAAAATAACTTATTATTCCCAGTCTTTCGAGCATATAACTGTTTGAGCTTATCCCATAAACTGCGTGCATGTGTTTCCTCAATAATATGGTTCAAAACATTATCATCCACCCACTACCTAATATAACTACACACTTGACGATGAAATATAGACCATTCAGCATCAGTTTTATTCTCTGGTTTCTCCTCGGCAAATACGGGCAATTAAAAATCTTTCACATATAAAAGGTCTTCCATCTTCCCCTTCCAAATATGATCATTCGAACCATTCAAAGTGTAACCATTCTACTCGTATTTGTTTCCATTTTTTAACACAAGGCAGAAAAATCAAGCAATAACCTAGCTCTGATACCACTCTGATGGGAGAACAATAACAATTCGAGCAACATCGAATTAACGCAGTAGAATAAAATAATCTCTCATCTTGTGTAAACCTAATAGGAATCGATATATTATAGTAAAATAAATACCAAGTACACAAACACAATACGATTTTTTAACGTGAAAAATCTCCCCGATGTGAGGAGATCAAAAAACCACGGGACCAGAGTCCACCCGAAAATCTTCACTATCAACAAAATTGGGTGAACAATGTTCTTCTCTAGCAAATACTAGAGGTACATAGCAGCAAAGATCTCAAGAACATAATTCTTAGCAATACACATGAATTTCACAAGAGATCAAGGATAAATCGACCAAAAACACAAGTTTTGATCAATTCATGAAAACCTGATGTAGGGAGCTTCAAACGAAAATCAAACTGTTTAGATTCGAGAAGATTGTGCCACAAACATGCTGACAAAATTTCAGCTCAATTGGACCACGAATCGACCTCCGATGCCAGCTTGATGTTAATCATATATTGCCCTAACCCCCATTTTCTACTTTCTCTTTTCTTTTGTTACTACGTCTTTTTGTGGCTACCACTTTTAAAGATAGTGAGAAACCCCATTTCTCCATATGACTTATTATATGGGCTCAAGCCCTTTTTGGGCTTGCAACTCATTGGGTTTCCTCCACATAGAAGTGAACCCAGCTAGCATCTCTCTCTCTCTCTCTCTCTCTCTCTCCTTCCTCTCTCTCCTTCCTCACGCCACCCCTGCAACCCACCCCTTCTTTTGTCTTTTCTTCTCTCTCTCTCTCTCTTTCTCCCTCTCTCCCTCTCTTCTTTTCCCCCTCCCTCAGCCGAACCTCCCCTTTCTTCTCCTTCTCCTCCTCCTTCTTCTTGCTTGTTGCTGCTTCACCCACCACCACCACCATCGCCGCCCCACGCCCTACTCACCATCACCATCATCATCTCCACTTCTTGGCCGCCGAACCACCACCACTCACCGCTCGTCCAATGAGCAGTCTCACTATCGAGCCCGACGAGCCGTCGTGCCATCCATGCTACCGCAAGCCATCACAAGCCATCCGCTCGCCGCTGCGAGCCACCCCCAAGCCAAGCCCTCCCCCCTTGGTCATGGGTTTGAGGAGCCGCGGCCACCGCCATCTTCGTCGTGCCATTTGTGCCACCGTTGGTGTGGTGAGACTCATGTCTTCAACGCCGTCGCGCTGCCATCGCCGCGAGCTCGCCGTCGCCGGAAATCGTTGAGTTAACCTCCTAATCGTGGATTAGGGCGTTAATTGCATTTAGGGGTGGTTAGTTTAATATCAACGGCGATTAGTATTAGTTAATTTTAGTTTATTCTTAATTGCGATTAATAATGGTTTATATTATTTTTAATTGCAATTAGTTTAAGTAATAACGATTAGATTAATTAATTGTGGTTAGATTCATTAATTGAGTTTACTTTAATTAATCGTAATTTATTTATTTTAATAGTCATTTATTTAATCAATCATGATTATTTTAATTAATGTCGATTAGTTTTATTTAATTAAAGTTAGGCTAATTAATCGAGTTTAGTTTAATTAGTCGTAATTTATTTATTTTAATTTTCGTTTATTTAATCAATCATGATTATTTTAATTAATGTCGATTAATTTTTATTTAATTAAAGTTAGGCTAAATAATCGAGTTTAGTTTAATTAATTGTAATTATCCTAATTAATCGTTATTAGTCTAATTAATCAGGATTAGCTTAATTAATCATGATTAGTGTAATTAATAACGGATTAGCCGTTAAGTAGAATTTTATGCCCATTTTTCTGGGTAAGATTGTGCGTAATTCCGATTGTTTGCATGTGTAATGCCATGTTATTGATTGCTCTATGATAAGTTCACTTATTATTACAAAAGAAGGTTTTATAGGCAATTAAATGGCAAAGTTTGAGGTGTCGGGTTTGGACACTGAATTTTATGTGCTAAATAAAAAAGTGGGGTTTTAAAATAGAAGTATGCAAATTTTGATGGGTTGATTTTAAATACGTACCCATGTGCGATTATTTTACAGGAATTTTAAATGTAAATATTTTCCGAGGTTTGTTATTTAAGCAAGAACTCTTTTACACTAGGCTAATTGAAGGAACATAAAAATTTGCTTGAGTGTTGGCGTGCTTATGTGGTCATTTAATTGAACCCGTCACCCAACGGGAGTTTGAGGCTAACGCTTGATTTTTATCAGATGCCTAGCGGGGGTCTGGATACCAAGTCGCAGTTGAGGCGAGACCGATGCTCCTTTATGGAATACCGTCTAGGCGAGGGTTCTAGATAATGTCATACCCGATGGGGCAGGACGACCGCCAACTCGTGAGTTGGGCATGGTATGGCACGTGCCAAAACGGGTTTTACCTTATAATTGGGACCCATGTGAATGCTTGGTGCATGATAGTTATGTGTTCTGATTATTGATTATGTTTATTGTATTTATAATGACATATGTGACGTACTAATATGCAGGGGTATGCCAAGGCAAGGTAAGATTATATGTCGTTGCATGATTAGGCTGCCTCTGAGACGAATTTGCGTCCTAATTGAGGCTTAGGAAGTTGACTCGCTGAGATTTTATCTCATCCCGTTATTGTTAGCCATTTTCATGGCCGTAACGTGGAGATCTCGCTAAGTGCGGATATGGTGGGCGCGAGATACGACACTTTTTGGCTAGCCTTACCGTTAGTGAAGCTAGAGTTAACCTTGACCTTTCTGACTCCTTTTTGCTCATAGGTCGTGTAGGAGTTGTATTTTATTGTAAGCATGTAAATATTAAACTCCTTGGGTTAACAAGTGGATAAATAAAGGTGAGGCTTTTAGAAATCGTTTGTTGTGTTTTACTATCCCTATGTTGTTGATTGACTGGGTGTTTATTTACGTCGCTTCCACATGCACTTAATGGAAAGATAAAAGAATGGGCCGGCGATGCGTCCTGAGATGTCGCATTTTAATTGACCGTCAAGGGATGTTCGCATGCTCGAAGTTCGGGGCATGACACTAGCAAGGCTCAGTTATAACATACAAAGGGTCATAAGAAATGTTGGAAGTATAACAATTCTGCTTTATTACTCGGTCACGCTGACCGTATGGCCATTAAAAGAAAGCAATAGCTTAAAGATCATAGCACGCCGAGCCAGTCCCGTCAAAGTGGAGTAAGAAAGTGGAAATCACACTCACGACCGGCATGGTTAGTCCGAGAGTGAGGACAACCAAGTGAGGACAACCAAGCACTCATTTGCTTCATGGACTCTAGATTCTTTGGAGATAGACACCGGAGCTCATTACACTAACGGGGTGGGCTCTTTTTCTTACCTCTCGAGTCCCCACCAAGGAGTCGCCAGGCTGCCAGCCAAGTATGGGTGCCCGAACAAAGCTGGTCGGGCTCTCTATTGACACCTAAATTTTGGCAACCAGGTCATTCATTTATTTCATACAAAATTAAGGATTAATTTTTAATCCCTAAACAAAAATATTAGAATTAAATTGCATGGCATATAATTTTAGGAGCATTTTTTATTTAGTTTATTGCATTCGCATTAAACCGGCAACTGAAAAATTTGAGTGAATGGCTCTAAAATTAATTGGACTAAGCCCGTGATGATGGAAATTTGGTCAAGCTTGTAAATCTTCATGTTGACCGAGAATTGCATACGCTACGCATGTGGATTGTTCTGAAATTGGAAAGATCATGAGCAGTAGGGCTATTATTCCATTAAAATCTCTTATATAGGGAGAATTGGTGTCATGGTCTCGATATAGGAAGGGGTCTTCTCTGAAAGATGAGAAAGACTAATCATCTACGCGGACAATATTTGCAAGAGATTTTCTTTGTTAGGACGAAATCAAGCCAAATATACCGGGACGTTCTCAAGAAGAAGTAAATATCGCCCCTTTCCTTCAGTGCTAAAATTGTTACGTCTATATAAGCGGACAAAGAATAGACAAAAAATGGGGGTTGGCTAATTTTTTCTCGAAGCACATAATATAGACACATGTTCTGCCAGAAGAGAGAAAAGAGAAACGCTGGTTTTGTCTTCTTAGATGGTCCCATTGTGAGTTAGAGGGAAAATCGTGAAGTTCCTCTGGCAATTGCACGTGGTCTTCACATCATGGCTTTTCCTCATGCCATTGTGCACCTTTTGCCATCAAGCTCACTTATTCCGAAGACCAAGCCCTCGAAGTACCAACCCTGACGACCAACGAAGAACCAGCACTCACCAATTTCCCAACGTGTCAGAGATTGTCCTTGCCATGTCATTGCTTTAGCCCCACCTGAATTTCTTGCTGCAGGTTTTCTTAAGTCAAATTGCAGTCCAATCTCGACGCTGCCTTCAACGTTTGTTCAGCAACTTCTGCGGTGATTTATTGCCATCCCAGGCGAAATTTTTAGACGATCTCAACAACTCCTTCCCGCACCTCAGTTGTGAACCACGCACCTTCCGACACTAGCAGCCGTTCTTGTTCGTATCCGGACCGAGTTGATTCTACGGAGTTCTTATTTTTGCAGGTTCGTTGACTGTGAGCCCACGATCATCCTTTACCGAGGAGCACCACCATGCCAAGCTTCACCCACGGGCCATTACCAGTGATCCATTGAGCCAATTCCATTGAGTTCAAATTAGGCAATATTACTTGTGAAATTAGATAATTATCTTATCTAAATTTGGTTTAGATATTTTACTGCCTAATATATGTCTATTAATATCTAATATGCATATTTTTGAGTGATAGGCATATCTCCCAATTATGATTTATTTCCTAATTCGCAACTGCATATAATCTTTGATCCCATCTATAAGGCTTTATATGGAATTATTGATTCAGCGGAATCTTTAAAATTGATATTTTGATCTTTAAGGCTTAAGATCGACTCATCGATTTTATTCACGAAATTTCAAATTGGTTGGATATTATTTCCTTATTCGCATTGATTGGATGATATATGATCTTGAGTGATTTGGTGCTTATCTTACTTTAATTGCTTTATTTACCCAAAAATACAAAAAAGATTGCATTTGCATAACATGTAGATTAGAATTGATTTCCTAGATAGAATTGCATGATAGAATAGTTAGATACCTCTCTAAATATATTAGAATGCATGTTTAGATGATATCTAGGTTAGATAATATATTGGAATTAAACTGCATGTCGAGATAAATTTCTAAGTTAAGATAGGATTCAAATTAGTTTATTTCCTAACTTAAAATAAATAATATCTTACTTTAGTTAGATTTTTATTGTTAGTAATTTTTAATTACAAATTTTTATAAAAAAATACAAAAATATCATGTGCATGTCATATAGAATTAGGTTCATGACATGCATATCATTTAGTAATTGTTGCTAAGTCCATTTAATTAGAAATTTCATATCATTAAAATTAGGCCATTTAATTAAATTGCATGACATATACCTTAGGTTTCATTAAACAATAAAAAATCCTAAAAAAATTGAGTGATTGCGTGTTAATTAGATATCATAAGTAGGGTTGTTGATGTAAATTCTGACCTAAAATTACATATGCTTTCGTATGAGGTAAGTCCCGTAATTTATTTATTGCTTTCTTGAGTGTTAAATTGGTGGTTTGCGCATCCGCATAAAAGGCAAATTAAAATCAATCCAAGCTGCCTACACAATATTTTTTCGAAATAAAAGAGAAAAGATACTGAAAGAACATTAAAGAAATCTAGTGTAATCAAGTCCCCGAACTCACAATCTCTTGTTCACAAGAGTAAAGTAAATCTCATGTTACTTTACTTGGGTTTCTAAGGGTGCGTTTGTTTGTGTTTCTGTTCTTTTTTTGTTCTAGGAACAAATAGAAAAAACTATTTCTGTTCCGGGAACAGTTTTTGAACAAAAGAACGCGTATGGTAAACTTGTTCCTAGAATAAATAAAAAAAAGAACAGAAACATATTTGGTAAATTTGTGTTCTTTTTTTGTTTCTTTTAATTTTTTAATATTTTTCTTTTTTTTCTTTTTTTCTTTTTTCTTTTTTTCTTCTTTTGGCCGGTCGCAGCCTTGGCCATGGCCGACGAGGGCCGGTGAGCGCGGCCGACGAGGGCCGGCGGCCTCGCCTTGGCCGGGCGAGCTCGGGCTCGCCCGGATCCAGCCGAGGCCGAGCCTCACCGGTGGCCGGGCGAGCTTGGCCTCGCCGGATCTGGCGAGCCCGGGCTCGACCAGCCAAGGCGAGGCCAAGCCTCACTAGGGGCCGGCGACGCTCCGGCGAGGTCGCTGGCCCTCGACAAAGCATCGCCGGCCCTCGACGGCCGGTCGCCGACCTCGGCCTCGGCCATGGCCGGCGACCAGCCAAAGAAAAAGAAGAAGAGAAGAAGAAGAAGAAGAAGAAGAGTGGAGAGAGAAAATTTGTTCCCAAAAGTTGTTACGAAACAAGAAACAACTTTTTTTTGTTTCTTGTTTCTGTTCTTTTTTTGTTCCCGGAACAAAAAAATAGATTTGGAACAAAATGCAAACAAACGCATTTCTGTTCTTTTTTTGTTCCCGAGAACAAAAAAACAGAATTTTTGTTCAAAAACAGAAACAATGAACACAAACAAACACTACCTAATCGACCCACCAAAGAATAGATTAGCAGCGACTCCTAGATAATAATCTTTTGCATGGTAAATACTTGAACCTAAGTTGCGAATTGGTATGGGCTTGGAAGAGCCCAACCTAAGTTTAGACTTAGTAATCCATTAGCCAAATCCTAGATGGTTCACCCGAGATTAGGTTGCGACACTCTCGAACAGTGCCCATTAGCTATTGTATTTTCCAGCAAATAGCTGGGTGCTCGGCCCTATCTTGGCGGGTGTGGGAACGAAAATGCAACCGCGATCGGGACTTGCTAAAATTATATTTTCAAATTTTTAAGATTTGAAACTTGTAAAACCCTATAGAATTTTTTTTTTGAACTGTCATCTGGGAGAGTTGAGAGCACGAGAAATCTCCTCATCATGATTGTTTATTGTAGGTTTGGGTGTCTTCTAGGACTAAGAAACTCGTTTCACGCGATTGTAATACTCTCTTTGGCAATTATAATATAACCATCTTGTCAATTTCTCCTCCTGAATAACCACACAACTGAACCATGTAAGTCCGTTGTGTCCTAGTTTATTTTTGTAATTTATTTCTTACTCAAATCGTTTTGTTTGTTCACATTACTCAAGTTAGGCATAATAAATTGGTGTCACTATGGCTTCTATGAAATTCAAGTTGGAGAAATATATTGGTCGGAATACTTTTAACTTGTGGTGCACTAATACAGGGATTAGTCGGACTGCGTTCTATGTGTGTCTACCAATTCGAATAGAGATTAGTAGCTCATGGATCCTTGATTCCCATGCCATAACATTTGGGACTAGTCTTTGGATTATTGGTCTATTCAGGGTGGTGCAGTGTTTATGGACAACAATGTTAAATGCAAGGTTATTAGTCCGATTAAGATGAATGATGGCATCATCACAACTTCGCAATATGTTTGACGCATTTTGGAGCCGAAGAAAAATCCAATTCTTTTAAGTAAATGGGATTATTTGGGTTGTTACTATACTTCAGTGTCCGGGACTTCGAAGTTTTCGAGAGGCACAATCATTGTCCTTTAATAGTGGCCATCCTTTTTGAACAGGTCAATAGTGGTGGGCTCAAACTTAAAAAAAAGAAAAAAAGAACGAGTTTGGAAAGTGAACAAAACAGGGAAAGTAGACGTTCGGCTTAATAACAGGGTATTCGCCATGGACCCCTCGCCGAGTCAATTCAATTCCAATTCTCAGCATCTGATAAGTGCTCGCACTTTTCATTCATGCAATCGGAAAATTTTTCAGAATTATGGCTTCAATTCAAAATTTTGTAAAATTTGAGCCGCGAAATCCGATTTTTGAGTTTTTTAGTTTTGAGATTTTATTCAGTGGATTTTAACGAGATTTGTCTCGGAGCAACGATTTAGTCGAAATGGGAATTTTAGGATTTTGCGTGCAAGTTCCATTTTACCAATGACTTGAATAATTGCTTGGGCATGCAATTTGTTGATGCATAAAAGTTGTTTTATTAGCATCTAAGAGTAGTTTTTAGTGAATTCGTATTAGTTGTAGTATATTTCTTGATTTTGACATCAATTCTTGTTGAATCGTTACGACTCATTTAGCTGCTTATTGTTTGGTTTTGGTTATTGTCAGATGAGTGTTAACATCTCTTTTTCGGGTTTGTAAATTCATATTTCAAAAGTAATATGGATTATATATAGTATGAGTTATGAAATGACATTGTTGTTACATAAAAAAGTCGGATCGAACATTTACCACTCCTTTGTTATTTACGAATGTTTTAGAAAACGTGTTATGCAAGGTAGTATGAGAGATATATACATGTATTTCTTTGTGAACTAATTTAAGAAATGATTTCTGAATGATATGATAAATGCTTTGAAAAAGGTACTTCTAGTGGATGAGATGCGCTAAAAAATGATTGTCTATTTTGGTATATAAAATGTATTATGATTTATGAGATTGATTCTATTGGATGATGATTATTTGATGCTCAATAAGTCCGTGAACTCAATTAGTGGTTACTAGTATGCTTTATGGTTTTTGAATATCCTATTAGGCCAAGCCATAGGCTGATAATAAGTGGAAAACTTGCCACGGGAAAATCTTAGTTACATTTTCATAAGACATTGTATCATGACTATAGTGGAATATTGAGCGATAGATTAGTCCACACGGGCTAGCGTGGGGTGACCTACGGGGTGAGCTCCGGGAGGCTGCTTGGGAAGGTCTCCGTGCCTCTAGACCTTGTTGGGGCCAAGTCCAAGGCCTGTGTGTTCCACAGCGGATTGAAAGGGAAGGTTGGAGGAAAGAAGACGAAAAAGAAATGAAGGAAAAAAGAAGAGAGGGAAGAGAGAGAGAGAGAGACGACAGAGGGGAGAAAAGTGTGTGTTAGAGGTTCTGATGCGGCGAGACCCGGGCGACACATGTTGTCACGCCTCGAACCCCGGGCACGCGCACATCCCCTGATGGTCGATCAAATGCGACGTTCCCAGGACGCGTCGCTGACCCTTTCTTTTTATCTTTCGATTAAGCACATGCGGAAGCGAATTAAACAAACACCTTGACAACAACAGACACCGGACTCAAAAAGGAACTACTAGGACACCTACACTCCGGACCCTTCCGCCTCGAGCTTCGGGATCTCCAAGGCACCATCTGGGATGTCGATGTCCATAGGATGAACTACCTCCCATTCTTCTCCATTCTCAGTTTCAACGGCAGGTCCGTCAAAACCCTACAAAGGACCCTCCTAAGCCCCATTATGATACCTGATGAACCATGCCTTGAAGCGATGGGGTACCCAATGACGAAGACCCTCATCGACCCAAATAGCGGTCACCACTAACTCACGGGTCTGGGTGGTCCCAAGAATAGAGAAGTAGGAGGGCTCGTAGTCTATCTCCTTCGGCACCCCCAAAACGAATGGGATGATCCTCCCTACTAAAGACCTGAAAATATTTAACCATGACAGGGTGAGATAAATCTCAATGAGTCAAAATCCTAAACCCTAATTAGGACACAAATTCACCTAGAGGCAGCCTAAACAGGCGTCACAAACAACTTACCTCGCCTCAGCACGTCCCTGCACATTAGTGTCTCACATATATCATATGCATACAACAAACATATTTAATAACTGGAACACCTCAATTCATCTTTCAAACAATCACATGGGTCATGATTATAAGGTAAAATCGTTATGACATGTCACATTTCATGCCACACAATTTTGCCCCATAATCAGGCGCGACTATCTCAACCACTCAGGCATGTCCCAATTATTACAACCCATTAGCCACGACCAACTCAATAGTCAGCGGTCATCCGGTATAACCGAGCATTGTCCCGCTCCGTCGGGCACGGCAACATCTACACCTAGACAGCATTCCACACGGGAGTATCGGCCCAGCCTCCACTGCAACTGGCATCCGTTGATATGGGGCATCCGAACTTAATCAGGCATCGCCTCCCCAACTCCCATTGGGTGACAGGTTCCAATAGCAATCACACACATATCCATACTTGGCCAAGAACATTGTGCTTTGCACTCAAATACTTTAATTTCAAATAATGGACTTGGCCAATTTTCTTTGTATTAAAAATTCCCAATAAAATAATTGTGCGTGGTCATAATTTTAAATTGAACCAATAAACATGGTACACTCCCATTTCAAAATTCCACGATTTTATATAGTACATATAATATTTTGGCGTTAATAGCCAATAATCATCACCAATAAAAATCAATTTTTGCAATAATAGCCAATAATCATCACCAAGCACTCAATTGCACAAATAGGCAATCAGTTTCACATATAAACTCAACCACGATGATCAGCGTAAAATTATGATTATCCCGTCACAATTTACGCTAATTACAATTAATTAAATAAATAAATATTAATTAAATAAACCCGACTTAAATAATCTAACCACGGTTAATTAAACTAACCATAGTTAATTATCCTAACCATAGTTAACTAACTAACCTATTTAACTAACCTAGGTAGGTTAACTAAACTAACCCCTAACCAAACTAATTTAACAAACTAGTTCATCTAACTAAACTAACCAACTAACTAGTTACACTAACTAAATTAACACTAATCTTAATTAAGAATAAACTAATCCCTAAAGTGCAATTAACCTCCTAATATGAGATTAGGCCGTTAACTCACCAGATTAGCACGGCGATGGGTTCACAGCAATGGCGATGCAAAGGCGGTGAGATCTCGCAACTACCAGGTCACCAACGGAGGACTGACCAAGGCCAAAAATGGCCCAACAAGTCTCAGCCAAAGCTAAGATTTCTGTGGACTAGATCGAGGCGCAACTAGACTTGGCTGGACGGGCTTGTGGGTGCGGGGGCGATTCGGCTAGATGAGCAAGGGTTGCGGGCGGACAGCCAGGTGGTTCGGCTGCTGGAGTTGGAGGCGGTGGCAAGCTGGGCTAGTGAACAGACTAATGGATGCGGCTGGCAGCTCGGCCACAGGTGCTGGACGCTGGTCGACGCGAGGACAGCAGCTAGTGGGACGGTGGTGCGAGGCTGATCGGGGGTTAGCGGACTGGAACAGTTGTGCTGGGCATGCGGCGGCGAAAATGATGATGAGGTGGTGCAGCAGTAGCAAAGCAGAAGGACAATGGAGAATGAAGAAAGTGAAAGGAAGAAGAAGAAGCTGCAGCAGTGGTTCAGCTGGGGGGTCACGCACGCATGGAGGAAAACAAGGGGAAAATTGGAGGGAGAGAGAGAGGGATTACAAGTCAAGAAGCTAGCCAATCAAGAAGCTTGCAAAATATCAAGCTACTTGAGTGTTTTGCCACAAAGTCTTCAGCCAAGAAAGTCTTGGCATCCTCCAATGGCCATTTTTCCCTTAAACCTTCACAAACAACTTCATTTTGGTGGCTAAATACCCTTCAAAGCCACCCATACGAATTTATTGATTTTAATTTTGCCAAATTTGATTTTTCCATAATTTTCTGGGCTCGACGGAATTCCTCCGAAAGATAAGACGATGTCCTAAAAATAAATTGTGACACGCTCGAACGTTCGATTCCCGGAATCGAATTCAATTTCGTGGTTAAAATCGACTAACGTGATTTTAGTACAACCTAACCTACCGAGTAGCTTTTAGGGATTTTAGCACGTTTGACCCGTGGTCGATAAATTTCGATCCACGTTTGTGCATCTTCAACTCGTCGGCAACTCTCGATTCTCGTAAAAATCACAAGGTTTCACTTACAGATATTGAGTACAAAATCGACAGAAAACCGTGTTAGTATCGTTCGACACGAATTTCGCAATCATGCAGAATCACCTGCAATTCAATCATGTGTTTCTGTTGAATCGATCTATATCCGATCACTAATTGATTATAACAATGTCGTATTGACCCTTGCTGATTATTATGGTCGAGCAGTCAATTTCTGATCGAATTCTCAAGTTTGTCGCGTTTATATCCCTTAATGGCTTCACCTAATAGATTAGTTAACTCGAGAGTGATCAAATCCGAGAAAAGGGACCATAGGCGAATCGACGAGATACCCATTTCATATTATCAAGACGGGGTCGAAATTCAGGATGTCACACATGTTGCCTAGTGAGTGGACACGTAGATTGACACGCTGGAATCCCAACTCCAACCAATATTTTCTCATAAAACATGAGTGATCCGTCCCAAAAAAGAAAAAGCACAAGAAGAAAGACTTATATTTTTTAAGTAATTTAAACTCTCGATAGAAAATCAAGAGGCTTAAAAATAAAAAGGGGGTAGAATTCTATTTTAATGAGCTTGGTGAGTTCTATATAGAAAAAGTAATTGACGGTTATTGCAATGTGCCTAGATCACCACAGTAAAATGGAGTTGCTAAACAAGTAAATTGAACTTTACTTGAGAGGACTCAATATTTGCTCTTAAATGATAGTTATGTTGAGAAAACCTCCTATGTAATTTTGAAATAGACAAAACCATTTATGTATGTATTATGAACTTGATAAATGCAAGTGTTGTCTACATTTCAAGATATACAAAACCCCGCATTAAAGGAACTTAGATGCGCAAGGTGAAAATAGTCTAAATTGCTGGAAGGACCTATGGACCTATGTTACAAGGTGAACAAGTCTAGAAAAATGGGAAGTTCATAAAAACTTAGAGGTACCAAGGTGAACATTCTACGGGATCTACATCATCAACATGCCCAAATAGCCTAATAAGACGTGGTTGAATATCAACGAGAAACCTGATATAATCGGAAGCTGATATCAACGGGAAACCAAGTATAATTGGGAACTGCTGATATAAGCAAAGCGCTTATATTACCCGTGATTAAAGCAGCTAAGCGACAGCGGATTTTTTTCCCCCCCTTCTTTTCAAAGGGGTGGCATGGAAGGGGAGGCTTAATTGGAAGTTTTTCGGGAGAAAGAGAGATTTAACTTCGCACCTCATGCCAGGAATCCTAGTGGAAAGAACTTTCTTGGACATGGCCTCTTGGAGAGCCCTCAACTTATGGAAGATCTTCTCTCCTTTGGTAAAATTGCCGCCAAAGCAGGCCCTGGAGATGACATCTCCGGAGAAACTTCTCACGTGCTGGTCGATGTTAATGCTGGCTACTCCACCGGCTGCGTCCACTTTGTTCTTCCAGGACCTCAACAGTGTCTCTGTGGACTCGTTTATGAGGTTTATCCAGCAGGCAAATGATATTGAAAAACATCAATTAAGATAACATACCTTGACCTTCTCCATACAGAGCTCAGGAGCGAGGATCTTGCGCTGATGAGCCCAGTGGGGCCCGTTGGAAGTTAAGATGCCTTGATCCATCAAGGGACCCATCTCCTTGAACTGGTATAAGGGCTTACCCAAGTCCAAGGACGTGCAGGTGGTAATCTCCCTCACCACGTCTGGTTAGTTCACATAGATTATCTGGGTGTTCCCCAGCGAGAACGCAAATATATCTCCTGGAACAAACATGAGACATCAGCGGATGACATCAGCCTGATCTGATTGTCCATGTCCAAACCACAAACGTCAATCCAATTCATTTAAGAGAGGGGGAAGGAAAAATTATCTGATTCAGGAGTAGTGAATTGCTCCTGTTTTACTAATGAGTGAGAACGTGTCAAATGATATTTAGCATGAATGTAAGAAGAGATTTTGGGGCGCTGGAGTCATTTTGGTTTAGTACAGTCCTAATCCAGCTCCAGAAGAGCTACCCAGCGCCTGCATCGGTCATCATCAAAGGACTAATAATAACCCCAAAAAAGAAAGAGCAGACATTGGTAGGGGTTGCAAGTTTTAAAAAATGGAAACGGGCAGTCAAGGATGTTGAGAAAACTCCTGCCAAGTTTTGAAGTTGACAAAACTTTGTTATTCTTATTTTTATTCTGAAGAACAGTAGACTTCTGGTAGACTTCAGAAGTTATATTGCAAACTCTTGCCAAAATCTATTCATTCCAGAAGTCTCTCCCACTCTGACGCAATCCAAACTGAAATCAAGTCCAGAATCAGACTCAGATTTATTGATCGTGCAACAAGGATTCAGATTGAACACAATAAGAATTTATTCTTAAATATCTGCCTCTCTAGCGAAGAATCTCACTTACATTTTATAAATACATTACTGGAATCAATCATAAATTAATGAAAGCAATCTTGAAGACAAGTTCCTTTTTGGGAAACATCTACTTATGGAAACCTAGATTCGATTATTTGAGCGACCGTAATCAACGGATTTTCATCTCAATCTTCAAATGGATATAAGATTTCCTCAATCGATTATGTCCAATGGATTGATTGGAAGAAATTTCTCTGGAAAATGTCAATAGGTAGTATGTCACACCCCGATCCTCGAGCACGCACCCATCCCTCTTTGGTCGATTAAATAGCGATGTCCCAGGATGCATCGCCGACCCATTCATTATAATACGCATGCAAAGGTAGATAAATAATCCCTAGACAATAAGACAATGGGATAAGAAAGTAGGGCCACAAATTTTCGAACTAAACAACCACACTTATATACATTGCAAACCATAATTTATATATTACAATACGAACTATCAAAGTCAGGTCCTACTCAAAACCAGTTCAGAAAACAAGGTCTGCAACAGAGGTGGAGCCACTGCAGAGTACACCGGAGAATCTGGATCTTCAAGCTTAGGTCTCAGCACCCTTCCCAAACACAACCTCTAACACATACAAAGGTATTTCGATTCCGATATGGGACCCTCTCTCATCCGTTACGATCCTAGCGATACCATAATCTGTACTGATGGGGTACCTTTTAGGGTAAGCCCGCATCGACCCAGATTATGGACTGCACCAACTCGTACTCTAACCCATTAAGGTGCCCATAAATCGAAATGTAGTGCCTCTGCTCAGTCATCTTCTTGGGTTGCCCAAAATGCTTGGGAGGAACTGCCATCTATGGGCCTAAAATGTTATCTCACAATAGGGTGAGACGACGTCTCAGCAAGTTGAATCCCCGAAGACTCGACTAGAAAGAAAATACACCCTAAGGGCTGCCTAGGCACAATCACGAGTCAGAGGACTTACCTTAGTCTCGATTTCCTTCCTGCAAGTCAATACAATTCAACATCTCATCGAGTCATATCAACAAATCAAATCATTCAATCAGATCGAATTATCGATCAATCGACTTAGTCGATTTCATGTCAACAAGAACATTTCCCAGTCATCTCAATCAATACTATATATCAATCTGACCATAGTCCAGGACTACTCACTCTAACTGATATATAGATAGTATAACTCACCAGAAGCTGCCTCAAATATCAATTTAGTATATTATTTATGCTCACCAGAAGCTGCCGCAATTATGCTCATATAGCATACTATTTATGCTCACCAGAAGCTGCCGCAATTATGCTCATATAGTATACTATTTATGTTCACTAGAAGCTGCCACAATTACACTCATATAGTATACTATTTATGCTCACCAGAAACTGCCGCAATTATTGGTCTAATCATCTTACCATTTCACCATTTTTATCATACCCGATAAAAATACTCGTGTGTGGGTACACGGTCGGCCTTAACCAAATACAATTTCTTGCCACTTGAAAATCCCACCAATATATATGGTCCACCAAAATATTTTTGGCATTGTAAAGCGACGCTCAGTTATTTTCTAATTAATTTTGGGATAATTACCCACAATCACCAATCACACGCAATTTGCACCAAATAACAGTCAATTAAATAAATAGATTACACCACTGAAATCAGCATAAAATTCCGGTCACCGACTATCTCGGTCTAATTTTCGGAAAATAAATAAATAAATAAATAATTACGAAAAATAATTAATAAATGCTAATAAGTAGAACTTATGCCTGTAAAGCCTAATTAAAATCCGAGACAAGCCCAGAAAAATTCCGAACTACTCTAAATAAATACTAGAGCTTGTCTAGGCCCAAATTGCACTAAACTATCCACCTAACATTCATTGATAATTAATTAAATTGCTAATCTAATCTAACTATCCACATAATCCATGCTTAACTTAAACTAATCAACCCTTAAATTTCATTAACTTACTAAGTGAGGATTAGTGAGTTAAACTCACTTGTTAAATGATCCGCTCAGATCAAATCGATGGGGACGAGGTGAGGCTCGATCTACTCCAAAGCGAGACCAACTTTTGGGGTCGAGAATGGCTTGAAAATGGGCCAACAGCAGCTAGAAATACCCACTGGCTTCAGCTTCTGTGGCTGGACTGATCTTGGCCGAGAGAGGAGGGTCGGTCAGTTGGTTGTGGCGAGATGGGCCGAGATGGGCTTAACCGGGTGCAGCAGCTCTTCACGGCGATAGGCGGGCTGTCCGGCGACTCCAGAGACGGCAAGATGGCTACGACTAGCTTCAGGGACACTCTTAGGTTGCGGTGGAGGCAGAACGGAGGCCAGGGACGGTGGAGACGCATGCGGGGCTGGCGTGGGGCACGACTGGCGTGACGATGGGCGAGCGGCGGTCCGACGGGGGGCTGGGCTGCTCCGACGGCTTCAGCTGGTCTCCTCTGGAATTCTGGGCTTCAAACAGCAAAAATGGAGAACGAGAGAGGGGCTGGTAGACAGTAGGGTAGAGGAGAGAGGGAGGAGGAGGCAAGGGGACAAGTTGGCTAAGGGGGGGCCACCTTTGGTCTCTCTTATACCTTGTGTTCCCTTGACTGGTCCCCCCTCCACAGCTGGTGTCCACATTAATTTTTCAAACCCAATTGCCCACTTCTAGAAGCTTAAGGTGGTCCAAAAGGTTGGGTCCAAGGGGTGCTACGAATTTTGATTGGTTTTCCCTCCAATTAGACTTCAATTTGCTCTTGAATCAACTCAATTTGACTTCTATAAATCCAACCGTCGAGTCTCGATATCAAAATAATATTTTTCTTCGCCAATACAACCCACTTGCATCCCAATTTCGCGATAAAAAATGGTCCTCTGAATTTTCTAGACAAAAACGACCCTACCTCGACTTTTTCCCAAAAAGTCTCGGTTTGCAGAAAAATCTTCGAAGACTGAGTTGGCGTTCCTAAAATGATTTATGACATAAAAGAGAACTTTCAATTTCTGAAATCGGATTCAAATTCAAGGTTAATTTCAATTCGACGTGATTTTAGCGTGACCTAGGCTACCGGGTAGCTTTTAGAAATTTTTAGTGCAAATGACCAGTGGTCAATTTTCTTCGAGCCACAATGAACCCATTCGACACATTGACGACTTTTGGTTGTTGTGGAAATCTCAAGAATTCAAATACAGACACATGGTACCAAAACGACGAAAAATCAGTTTAGTGTCGGTCGACAGAATTTTCCAATTTAGTAGAATCACCCACGTTTAGCCACACATCTTAGTCGAACCGACCTATTTCGATCCCGATCGATTTTTAACTATGCTGTAATGACTTCTAAAGATGAGCACGGTCGAGTAGCCAATTCTTATTGGAATTCTTAAGTCTATTGCATTAAAATTCCTTAATGGCTTTCCCAGATAGTCTAGTTATTTCGAGAGTGATCAGCTCTGAGAACAGCCCTATAGGCGCGTCGAGGAAAGGCCCAATTAATTTAATTGAAAGTAGAACTGGGAAATTCAGGATGTCACAACTCTTCCCCTCTTATAAAAATTTCGTTCTCGAAATTTGAACTATTACAATACTTAAGCAAAAAGGTGGGGGTACAAACGTCTCATCGACTCTTCGCCTCCCACGTTACTCCTTTCAGTGCCGTGGTGTTGCTAGACCACTTTGACCAACTCGATGGTCTTTGTACGCAGAACTTGCTCTTTTCAATCCACAACCTGAACCGGGCTTTCAACGTATGACACTCGGTTATCCACATCCAATTCTTCAAAATTAAGCACGTGGGTCGGGTCAGGCTCATACTTCCTCAACATCGACATGTGAAAGATGCCGTGCACTTGCGCCAGTCTCGGCGTAATGCAAGACGATACGCTAGGGTCCCAATTCTCTCTTTGGAATTTTAAGATTTCGCTTGCAAGTTCCGTATTGCCAATGACTTGAATAATTGCCTTGGGTATGTGATTTGTTGACGCATAAAGGTTATTTAATTAGCATTTGAAAGTAGTTTTTAGCGAATTTGTATTAGTTGTAATATATTTCTTGATTTTAACATCAATTCTTGTTGAATCGTTAGGACTCATTTAGCTGGTTATTGTTTGATTTTGGTTATTGTCATATGAGTGTTAACATCTCTTTTTCGAGTTTGTAAATTCATATTTTGAAAGCAATATGGATTATATATAGTATGAGTTATGAAATGGCATTGTTGTTGCATAAAAAGGTCGGATCGAACATTTACCACTCCTTCGTTATTTATGAATGTTTTAGAAAACGTGTTATGCAAGGTAATATGAGAGATATATACATGTACTTCCTTGCAAACTAGTTTAAGAAATGATTTCCGAATGATATGAGAAATGCTTTGAAAAAGGTACTTCTAGTGGATGAGATGCACGGCAAAATGATTGTCTATTTTGGTATATAAAATGTATCATGATTTATGGGATTGATTATGGATTAGATTTCTAGTATTGGATGATGATTATTTGACGTTCAATATGACTGTGAACTTAATTAGTGGTTTCCAATATGCTTTTTGGTTTTATGATATCCTATTAAGCCGAGCCACAGGCTGATAATAATTGGAAAACTTGCCATGGGAAAATCTTAGTTACATTGTCACTAGACATTAAATCATGACTATAATGGAATATTAAGCAATAGATTCATCAAAATGGGCTATAAAAGTGGTCTTTTTTTTTTTATATATAGAGATTGAACAATAGATATAACCATTGATGTTCGCATTGTGGTGGTGATTAAACAAATATTTTTGTGACTTGTACAAAGATTTGTTAGAATGAAACAATTCATAATTGATTCGATAAGTATATATAACTTGGGATTGAAATATGAGTTTTTAGCATTACTTTCTATACATGCATAGTGGCTGTTTGATTTGCTTAGAAGATATGTATTACTCATTGCATTGTGATTGCTCATTCGATTCATTTTTTTATGTTTTTAGGTCCCTCAATTAACAGCAAGTGAAGCAAGAGTGTTATTGGTGGGGAACTTTTGGTATTAGAATTTTTGGGTATGAGCTTCACTAGTTGTTTTGTTTCTGAGTTGATACTTATTGGGTTGGCTAGATTCTAAACTGTACATATTCTTTTTGTTGGATGATAGAAGCTATGATGTTATAACTAATTTCTTGGTTTATCATATATATGCATATACATTTTGATAACAGGTTGTTAGTTTCTTTTTTATGATGCATCCTTTGAATGGAAGGACGGCTGTGTCATCTCCCATTTTCCATGAATTTGGGATGTGACAATCATGATAGGGAAGCGAACAAGCAATCTCTACTACCCTTGGGCACAAACAGTCATAGGCTTTGTTGATGCAGTTTCTTTTGCATTGTCAAAACCAAATTAGACAAAGTTATGGCACATTGGACTTTAGTACATGTCCGAGAGTAGTGTGAACATTCTAAACGAGCTAGTCCTTCTATGTGGGAAGGAAATGAGAAGCTGTACCTTTGCGAATATTGCATTTCCGAGTAGCACAAAGTGCAATTCAGTACAGCATCTCAAGGGACCAAGTGCATCGTGGACAATTCTTTTTTTTTTTTTTTTGTGGATCTATGGGGGCCATTGATGTGAATCGTTGCGGAAAGATCATTCTACGAAGGCCCGGATGGTGCGAATTGCGAACCTTGACCTCCAATCAAACCTGTGATTGGCAACCTCGGTATGAACATGACCTGTTGACAAACGCGTGTCAACCAACCAACGTTATAGACGCCACAAGTGAAAGAATTCGCTATCTCGCTCGATAAGTCGAATCAACCGCCACAAGAGAATCTTGATAAGGTCAAGTCCTCAAAAGAACAGTAAAAGAGAACCTCTCAATTCTTTTCCTCAAAAATAAAATATATATGTCCCCTAAAGAAAGTCGGCCAGTCCTTAATATAGGTCTTTTAGCCACCACACAAACCCTAAAACCAACCCTAGCAATCTAATGCGTAATATTCTAGAATATACCTAAACAAGAAGATATATATATATATATATATATATATAATATTTGACCAAGTCAAATATTTGATGATCGAATAATCAAATTGCGCCAAGATTTCCATGATTCTTCAAGATTTGATCCAAGGTCATCTCCACGCCAAAGATTACGCCAAGATTTCCAAGATTCTTCAAGATTTGATCCAAGGTCATCTTCACGCCAAAGATCACGAACCATGACGCCAACAGCTTGCCTAAATTGCTTGGCCCGCGCTCGAGTGATCGAACTAGTCAGAATAGACAATGGGTCCCTAACACCTCCTCCTTGATATGGCTCGATGTCCACATCATTCCCTCCCCGGTGCAAAGGATTTGCCCTCAAATCATCACTTGCATCGAAAAGAGTCAAGTCGAAACATTAAATGTAGCACTAACGTCATACTTACCTAGAAGATCAAGCTTATAGGCATTATTGTTAACTCTTTCCAACACCATGAATGGTCTATCCCCTCGCGGTAATAACTTAGAATGTCGTTGCTCAGGAAATCGCTCCTTGTGCATATGAACCTAAACCCAATCGTCAGGTTCAAACACCACTTCCTTGCGTCCTTTGTTGGCTTGCCTTGCATATTGCTCAGTCTTGCGCTCAATATTTACACGTGTCTTCTCATGCAACGCCTTGACAAATTCAGCTTCCTTTACTCCATCTAAATCCACACGCTCATTAACAGGTAAAGGGGTTAAATCTAACGGAGTTAACGGATTAAAACCATAGACAACCTCAAATGGTGTAAATTTAGTGGCAGAATGCATGCTCCTATTATATGCAAACTCAACATGTGGCAGACAATCTTCCCAAGATTTTATGTTCTTTTTAATAATAGCACGCAACAATACCCCTAAAGTTCTATTAACTACCTCGGTTTGACTATTGGTCTGTGGATGACAAGTAGTAGAAAATAACAATCGTGTTCCTAGTTTTTTCCACAATGTTTTCCAAAAGTAGCTAAGAAATTTTGAATCTCGATCTGAAACAATCGATCTAGGCATGCCATGCAAACGTACAACCTCCCTAAAGAACAAATCAGCAACATGAGATGCATCATCAGTTTTAT
This sequence comes from Eucalyptus curtisii, assembly GCA_017140595.1. Classification (NCBI taxonomy): domain Eukaryota; kingdom Viridiplantae; phylum Streptophyta; class Magnoliopsida; order Myrtales; family Myrtaceae; genus Eucalyptus; species Eucalyptus curtisii. Next base: position 13,333,506 of record CM029501.1, on the reverse strand, counting down.
GACAAGGTATAAAATGATCAACAACCATATAAATAGAATCTCTACCATACTTAGACCTAGGCAATCCTAACATAAAATCCATAGAAATATCAGTCCAAGGATGCCTTGGAATAGGTAATGGTGTATACAAGCCATGCTGTTTAGTTGTAGACTTCGATTGCTTACAAGCAATGCATCTCTCACAAACATGTGTGACATCTCTCTTCATATGTGGCCAATAAAAATGTTCATGCAACACTTCATAAGTCTTACTAATGCCAAAATGTTCCATTAAACCACCACTATGTGCTTCTCGTACCAACAATTCACGCAAAGAACACTTAGGCAAACATAGTTTGTTTTCAAGGAAAAGATAACCTTCACGCCTATAGAATTTATCAAATGCAGTATGTTCACATGCTTCAAATACTCTCCCAAAGTCATCATCATCAGTATATAAGCCCTTGATATGCTCAAAACCTAAACACTTTGCTTCTAAAATATTTAGAATCGCATACCTTCGAGAAAGTGCATCGGCTACCACATTCTCCTTACCTTTCTTGTACTTGATCACATATGGAAAAGTCTCGATAAATTCCATCCATTTGGCATGTCTTTTATTCAAATTTTGCTACCCTTTCAAGTACTTCAAGGTCTCGTGGTCGGTGTGGATCACGAACTCCTTCGGCCATAGATAATGTTGCCAAGTCTCCAAAGCTCGCACTAAAGCATACATCTCCTTATCATAGGTAGGATAATTCAATGTTGCTCCACTCAATTTCTCGCTGAAATAAGCTATGGGGCGCCCTCCTTGCATCAACACGGCTCCAATTCCTGTACCGAAGCATCGCACTCTATCTCAAAAGTAGCACTGAAATTCGGTAAAAATAACAAAGGAGCATTAGTCAACTTATCTTTTAGCAGATTAAATGCTTTCTCTTGCTCTTCTCCTATCGCGACCTAATTTTCGAGGGTGAATTACCTAAAGAAGGGTAATGGATTACTAAGTTCGAAGACTTGGCACGGACCCTCTCAAGTCCTACCAATCGCGACTTGATATTAAAAAATAACCCATTTAAATATGCAATTATACTCAATTTGGAGCCCCCACTAACCAATTAGGGTTGGTTAGAAACCCAAATAAAGTATGGGAGAATACTTTATTTTTGCGAACCAGAGATTCAATAAGGTCGGGGACATGGTTACGCTAGATTAGTCTAGCGCCATTTTGGTACCTTTTTATTAAAAAATATTTTGCAGGCAGTATTGATCAATTTTAACCTAAGCTACTAACATGCAAATGGTGGTCATGCGGGTGCACAATCAATGAAATAACATTCAATAAACCGAAATGCTAGATTCATAAGAAATTATAAACTACAACTTTATTAAGGTCCAATCTCTAAAAAATATTTACAAAAAAATGCTAATCAAAATGCATGCCCTAAACATGGTTTTCTAAATGACATGATATCTAATTAAATGCAACCTATGATATGCATGAATTTTAATTTAATGATATGTGAGATGCAATTCATATGGCGTAACACTATATGTATGCAATCTAATTTATATAATCCTAAATATGCATGCGTTTCATGATATGGGACAAATGACGTAATAACTCTATATGCATGTTCTTTTTATGATTTTTTTTTTAATGTATGCAACCTACACTAAACAATGATGACATAAAATGGGATTAATTATGAGCTAACCTATTAATTAACCAAATAAATGACCTTTTGAGTTTTTTCTTTTTCTCTTTTTTTTCTAATATCACTTAATAATTCTTGTTAAAAAAGAAAACAACATAATGATGTAATTAAAAAAACATAACAACATGATGCGATCCTAATTTACTAAGCCTAAAAAACTCTAATGCAAGATTTAGATTTTTTATACTTTTTGATTTGTTTAAAACGAGTAATTATGAAATATTAAATCTAAATAATCAACATAATCATCCAACAAAAGGATTAAAATAATCGAAAAAATAACCTGCTATCTCACGAGTCAAATTAACGATTATTCTAACCCTAATTATCACAACAAGGAAATTAAAATAATTAAAAATATGATCCGAAGTCTTACGGACCAAATTAAATAATTATTGTCATTTAACAATTGAAATTCTACCAAAAAGCCTAAAAATTGATATAATTAAAAAAATGATCCGATGTATCTCGATCAAATTAATAATTACAATAATTCCGGACAAAATCCCTACGAATATTGCCTACAAAATTCATGAAAACTAACATTCAATATTACAATTTAAATAACTAAACTAAAAATGCTATCAAATCAAATAAACAGAAAAATAACATAAAAGATAAAGAAATAACCTAAACTACAAAGAAATGAAAGGAGGGTAGTGCCGGGTGGTCGTCGGCCGGCGGCCAACGTCGGGGCTCCGCGAGGTGCGATGGCGTCGGCGAGTGGAGACAGACCACCGGTTTTGCTGGGCGCGAGCTGTAGAGGCGCAAGCGTCGGCAGCAACTAGGTCGGCGTTCGTGGGTCACCGACGAGGCGTCACGACGGCAGATCGTCAGGCGAGTGGGGGGGATCTCTGGTGACTAGTTTCAGCAGCTACTGTGGAATCGTCGCACGAAAGAGGAGGCGTCGGGCACTGGGCGATCGCGAACGAAAGCGCTGTAAGTGCGTCGGGTCGGAAATGGAGGCGCAATAGTGCGAGTTTGGCAACCGACGGAGGAGGCGAGACCAGCGAGGTGAGGGGCGTCGGCGATGGGCGGCGAGCAAGGTGGACTTTGGCTCGCTTGCGGCAAGCGTCGGCAAGGGGCATCGCGGACGTGCGGTCTGGTGCGGCGGATCTTGGATCGACGGTGGATCGACAAATCCGGATGGGAAAGGGGAAGTAGCATGGTCGCGATGGGCTTTATGGGCTGCGGTGTGATGCTGCTCGTCATGGGGCAAAGTCGCGGCTTCGGAAGTGCAACGACCGAGAGTTGGTAATGCTCGCGGAGGGCGTTGGTGAAGCGGAGCGAAACGGCGTCAAATGTTGGGGCAAGAGGGCGAGGGTGGCGTTGCAAGGGAGCAAGCGGCAACGACGGCATCGAGCTGGGTGGTGCTAGGCGAGACGGTGGCGTCCGACGGGCAGGGGACGGAGCGCGGGTAGGTGGCAGCGAGTATTCGGAGAAGAAGAACAAAGTGGCACCCCGACTCGCCTAAGGTAGCCACAGTACCTATCGCTATACCTAATGAACGCTAGTTACATTTCTTAGCATCGCAGTTCATAGGCACATTTTTTTTTTTAACGGTCCCAATGCAACTTATTAGCGGAAGCATAATTGAATATTACCATCTCTCCTTCCAACTATCATGATACAATGCACACCAACTACACATCATATGAAAAGATGAAGCCGAGCCACTTTTATTTACGTATATTCATGATGGATTTTCTCGGGTCGGTACAACCAAAAAGAAAAGCCAAGATTTTTCATCTAGACTTGGCCACAACCCAAAAGAGATCTCGACCCCTATGTCTATCTCATGTCATCCTCCATCTACAAGTGTCGACTATGTCCAAAAAGTGTCAGCTCTCCACTCTTCACGCGGGCTATCACATCCACCCCGGTGCATCGGGCGGTGGCGGCGGCGGCGGCGGCGGCAACATCCCCCGCATCACTCCGTCACGGCGGACGTGGACCGACAAGAACTCCTGGACGACCGGACCCCCAGCCAGGCCCACATCATACATCACTAGCACACGAACCCGCACAAACGTCAGACCGGGGATGGTAACGCAGTCCATCTCCGAACACTCGACCTCCACGTCAGATGGAAGGCCATAAAAAGTACCACGCGTGACCGGAGAGAGCGGCATCTTTCTAATATGAAATGTTGGTCCCCGAAGGGGTGAGTACAGCCACTCAGCAGGTAAAAGATCCAATAAACTACTCAATGCATAATACAATACAACCATAGCAATTATAACATAGTACATGTCATTCATGCATCCAAGCATAACTTACCTTGAAGCCATGCATATGTCATCATACTGCATATACATACATCCTCATATAATCATAACCACCATGTCATACATTTACCATCATGCCATAGGTGCACATACATCCATGCACTCATCATCATCATGTCACATATACCATCATGCCCTAGGTGCACATACATCCATGCACTCATCATCATCATGTCACATATACCATCATGCCATAGGTGCACATACATCCATGCATTCATACATACATGTTACCATACCATGCATAATTCAATTTCAATTTCCAAATATTATTATTATTATTATTATTATTATTATTATTATTATTATTATTATTTTATTATTATTTTTGAGCAGCCACATTTCTCTTTCCCGAGACCAGTATTTGCATCCCACATTTCTCGCTCACACCCAATCCCGGCATCGCTAGGAACCGCCGGCACAAACCTCCGGGCATCCGGCACACACACACTCCGGGCATCTCGTACCCCAACTGGCATCACGAGGTATCCCCCGGCTCACACCTCCGGGCTTCCGGCACCCCCACACTCCGGGCATCTCGAAACTCCCGAGGACCCTCCGGAATTACGCCACTAGGCCACCGGGCATCCGGCATTTACACTCCCTGGCCGGGCATCCCGACACTCCCGGGGCATCGTCGGCTCACACCTCCGACGGTATTCTCATTTATCATAGTTCACATTCACAATTATAGCTCAGTTTCAACATGGCATAAAATATGATGGCAACAAGATCATTTTCAGCATTTGATTCTTATGTGTAGTTCCAATCATCATCACATATGCAGTAAGATCCAATCACTTATGACAATACAACCCATGGGGTCCATACAACTTAGAATAATCCATACATTATGACCCCCCCCCTTTTTTTTTTTTGAAATTTACCAAATTACAGCTTGCACAATTTCGGAAAACATATAAATTTAATATCCATATGATCTTCAAAAATTATAAAATCAGAACATGTGATAGGCAAGACATAAAGGTAGCAACTCCATGAAGAACACACGCCCAAAAGAACTTCACAAAAAGATATAGCTCACACATTACAGCTTGCAAAATTCGGATACAATCAGATTGCGCAGTTCTTGAAATATTTCAATTTAAATACCCGAATGGCCTCCAAAAATTACGAAATTTTACCAGGTTATATTCGATACCCTAAGGTAAATTTTTCATGAAGACAACCAGGCCAGATTCGTCCTGGATAATTAACTATGGACGGTCGAATCCCCTGTTCCTAGTACCGAACAGTCCAGTTTAGCTATCTCCGAAAAATCAAAGTTTCACCTACTTATCTTCCTTCGTTTCCTCTGAATTTTTTATATATTTTGCATCAAGAGGTCCACTACAACTTTCATTAAGGGATATAGGTGAGATTCTCAAAGGATAGTCACTTTATAGTCCACGAAGTCACTGGAGTCCAGTACAACACTTCCAGATCTGCCGTCTTCGAAGGAAGATCGTTTCACTAAGCTAAACTCGTTAGTTTTACCTCAAATTTGAGTATGTTAGTCTTCAGGATGTTCTCTAAAACTTTAGTGAAGAAGTAAAAGTGAAATTCTCAGTAAAAAGTGATATGCAACACACAAAACTACCAAGAGGTCAACAAAACAGTTTCAGATCTAGCGTTTTCGTAGAGGAAGGGTTTCACCCCTTAAAACTCAGCCATTTTGTCTCAAATTTTAGTATGTTATACTTTGATATATTTTCTACAACTTTCATGAAGAAGTCGAAGCCAAAATCCGACTCAAAACCCACATACAAGCCTCTACAACATTCTGGGTCAGGCGGTATACTCGAAAACAGAATGCTATTTCAAAAACAACACCCGCAAAGCTTCGGTTCTCACACCCTAAACGTCCGAGATTCATCACCATTCAAAAACACATGCAAGATACAACATGCAAGAGCAGAATATAGATCCCAACTTGCCTCCAAACCGAGCAAGCACGAGCAACACGGCGAACGACGGATTTACGGTGACGGGTGACGGACGAGCGGACGGACGGACACACGGCTTCTTCCTCCTCTCTCTTGGTTCCTCACTCTCTCGGCAACTCTCTCTCTCTCTCTCCCTTATGGTCGACGGCTTCCCCCCTAAACCGGCCACTCCTTTTTTTCTTTCCTCAATACAATCATTAGCCATCATTTGGAGCCACCCAAGATGATCAATAGGAGAAGCCCCCTTTCTGCCACTTGGCAAATCCCATGCATGATGGGCTTGGAGATTGGGCCGGCCTCTCCCCCTTGTGGTCGACGGCAGCCCTCTTCATGGGCCTCATGGGCCAAGCCAATTTGGCCCACTTTAGGTCCAATACCCTTGGGCCTAAAGTTCAATCCTAATGAATCCCAAATTTTCACTTTTAATAATTCATTTTTGATTCTCTCTTTTATAGATTTCAAATTCTCAATTTCATATGGCCATAAATTTTGTAGCATTTAAACTATAGGGATTAAATCTATGAGGGCATAGCCAAGAATAAATTCTTCTTATCAACTCATCCTATAATACTAATTTTAATAACTCATGAACACAAGATACATAACACTCGGCCTTAAAAGAAAACCAATGGCTAAAGCATAAGCCAAAGGTAATTTCATTACCTAATCATAGGCTTTAATACATCTAGAGGTTGTCTTGAATTTTTGGGACGCCACAATTGTTCCCTCCTTAGAGAATTTTGTCCTCGAAATTAGACACCACTCGTGCCCTTTTGAAACAAGTAGGGGTACTTTTCCTTCATCTGATCTTCACTTTCCCATGTGGCTTCCTCCATATCATAATGTCGCCATAATACCTTAACCAGTGGAATTGTCTTGGTCCTAAGAAATTTGTCCTTCCGGTCCAGTACTTGCATAGGCTCTTCAACGTACCTCACCTTCTCATCCACTTCAATGGCTTCATGATCGAGTATGTGACCAGGATCCGGCTGGTACTTTCTCAACATCGATACATGAAACACATTATGCAAATTTCCCATCTTAGGAGGCAGCGCTAAACGATAACCTACATCCTCTATCCTTTCAAGTAACTCAAAAGGTCCAACAAATCTAGGGCTTAACTTACCCTTCATTCCAAATCGAGATATTCCTTTCATTGGAGATACCTTAAGGAATACATGGTCTCCTACGCTAAACTCCAAAGGCCTTCTACGCCTATCTGCGTAATCCTTCTGCCTACTCTGAGCTGTTTTAAGTCTTTTTTTGATAATTTCAACAGCTTCAATGGTAACTTGTACCAGTTCAGGTCCTGTCAATTTCCTTTCACCTACTTCATTCCAACAGACAGGAGTCCTACATCTCCTTCCATACAATGCTTCATAAGGAGCCATGCCTATACTTTTCTGAAAACTATTATTATAAGCAAACTCCACCAAGTGTAATCTTCCATCCCAATTACCTTTGAAATCAATTACACAAGCCCTCAACATATCCTCTAATGTCTGGATTACCCTTTCTGTTTGTCCATCTGTTTGAGGGTGAAAAGCAGTACTAAACTGAAGTTTAGTTCCTAATGCAATTTGAAGACTTCACCAAAAATTTGAAGTAAATCTCGAATCCCGATCTAAGGTAATAGTCACTGGAACACCATGTAAGCGTACTACTTGACTTATATATATCCGCATATTTATTCATTGGGTAGTCCATGCGAACTGCTAGGAAATGAGTAGATTTAGTCAAACAGTCCACTATAACTCAGATAGAGTCATGACCACTTGACGTCCTTGGTAATCCTTGTATAAAGTCCATTGTTATATGCTCCCATTTCCATTCTGGTATGTCTAATGGTCTTAAGAGTCCTGCGGGTTTACGATGTTCCACTTTTACCTGTTGGCACGTCAAACATTGAGAAGCGTGCTTAGCCGTATCTACTTTCATACCCTTCCACCAAAACTGCTGACGTAAGTTCCTGTACATCTTTGTGCTACCCGGATGAATACTATAATTACTCTTATGTGCCTCCGACAGAATTTCCCTCTTTAATTCTTCATTGTCGGGAACACAAAGTCGTCCCTGGCATCTTACTACTCCATCTTCAGAGACTTGTAATTCTGGTCTTTTTCCTAAAGTCACTGCATCCTTCATTTTCATGATCTCCGGGTCAGACTCTTGTAAGATTTTAACTTTCTGAATAATTTCCGGTTCAATCCTTAATGCACTAAGCATACCGGTAAGATAATCTACTTTTAATTTAAACTCTAAATCCGTTACGGAATTTAACAAGCTCCATTCTGCCATTCTTAAACTGGCCATCTCCATAGCCGACTTACGACTAAGAGCATCTGCTACCTTATTTGCCTTCCCTATATGGTATCTTATCTCACAATCATAATCCTTTAACAATTCCATCCACCTCCTTTGTCTCATGTTCAACTCCTTTTGTGAGAACAGATATTTCAAACTCTTATGGTCCGTATAAATCTCAAACTTTTCCCCATACAAATAGTGCCTACATATCTTCAAGGCAAACACTATAGCCGCTAATTCTAAATCATGCGTTGGGTAGTTCAGTTCATGGGGTTTCAATTGTCTAGATGCATAGGCTATGACCCTACCATGCTACATCAAAACACATCCCAGCCCTTTGTGAGATGCATCACTATACACTGTAAAACCATCAGGTCTAGTTGGTATAGTCAAAATTGGAGCCGAGGTCAATTTTCTTTTAAGCTCCTGGAAACTCCTTTCACATTCCCCATTCCATTCAAACTTCACGTTCTTTCGAGTCAATTTAGTTAAAGGACCTGCCAATCGTGAAAATCCTTCAATAAACCTTCTATAATAACTAGCCAGTCCTAAGAAACTCTGTATTTCAGTAGGTGTCGTTGGTCTTGGCCAATTTATTACCATCTCAACTTTCGTCGGGTCTACTGCAATTCCTCCTCCTGATACTACATGCCCTAAAAATATTATCCGGTCCAGCCAGAATTCACACTTACTAAATTTAGCATACAGCTTATGCTCTCTCAGAGTTTGCAAAACTATCCTTAAGTGTCGTTCATGCTCTTTAGGTCCTCTCGAATATATCAGGATATCATCAATAAAAACAATCACAAACTGATCTAAATAAGGTTTAAATACCCTATTCATTAGATCCATAAATGCAGCCGGTGCATTGGTTAGTCCAAATGGCATAACAAGGAACTCGTAGTGTCCATAACGAGTCCTAAACGCAGTCTTAGGGATGTCTTCTTTCTTAATTCTCAGCTGATGATATCCCGACCTTAAGTCAATCTTAGAGAAGACCGAACTCCCTTGGAGTTGATCAAATAGGTCATCAATTCTAGGCAAAGGATATTTATTTTTAATGGTCACTTGATTCAGTTGCCTATAGTCAATGCACAAGCGCATCGACCCATCTTTCTTTTTCACAAACAAAACTGGCGCGCCCTAAGGTGAAGCACTTGGCCTAATGGATCCTTTGTCAAGCAACTCTTGTAGCTGCACTTTCAAGTCCTTCTATTCGACTAAGGCCATCCTATACGGGGCTTTCGATATAGGTCCTGTTCTAGGCATTAATTCAATTTCAAACTCAATTTCTCGTTCTGGCGGTAACCCATGCAACTCCTTAGGAAATACATCTTGAAATTCATTAACTACTCGAATTTCATCAAGCTTAGGCTCTTCCTTAGTATAATCTCTAACCATGGCTAGGTACCCTTGACATCCTTTGTCAAGTAACGTACGGGCTTCTATTGCTGAAATAAGTGCTACAGATAGGTGGGTCTGACCTCCCAAAAATTCACGGTTAGACTGATCAGGTAAGGTAAATTGGATCACTTTCCTATAACAATCCATCTTGGCCCGATACTTATGAAGCCAATCAATTCCTATGATAACATCAAAATCATACATGGCGATTACGACTAAGTCTATTTCCATATCCTTTCCTCCCATTGTTATCTTACAATTTCCACACACCAGCATAGACAATAACATATCCTTTAAAGGCATAGAGGCGTCTCAAGAGGCGTAGCTTCTACCTTATTCAACTATTTATATCTTTCAGACACAAATGAATGCGTAGCACCCGTATCAAACAATGCATATGCCTTTTTATCATTAATAAGGATAGTACCTAAGATGACATTTTTGGAAGCTTCCGCTTCCTCTTGGGTGATCGCACACACCCTTCCTTGTGCTGGTGGCCTCTGAGGATTCCTTGGTAAGTTTGGTCTAACAGCATTCCGCTGTGGCTGTCGCACCGAGCCAATACTCACTTGCGACATTTCCTGTGGACAGTTTCTCTTAAGATGACCTATTTGTCCACAACCATAACATTTCGGTCGCCCATTGCAAGGTCCTGGGCCATGTCGCCCATCACACCTTCGACACTCCTCATTTCGATAAGGTGTCCTTTCCAAATTCAGACTACCCCTACCCTTTCCAAGGTTCCTGAAATTGCCCTTCTTCCTAGACTCCCGTGTCGACCTTGACCTGTATAGGGTCTCTTACCCTGTCTCACATCACCAAAAGACAAGGGTTTCTTATTCTTCGAATGTTCCCTTACCAATTCCTGTTCCACCAATTGTGCCCATTCATAGATCTCATTATAATCTCTTATATTCAAAGGCACCGGTTGTTTCCTGATATCAGTCCTCAATCCTTTCAGAAACCTCTTAGCTTTCTCTTCTTGATCCTTAATTAGTCTAGGAGCATATCTAGATAGTTCATAAAATCTTGCCTCATATTGATCCACTGTCAGCTCCCTTTGTTCTAGCTGAACAAATTCTGTAATTTTCTTATCCTTAGCACAGTCAGAAAAATGCTTTCTATTGAAAGCTCTCACAAATTCTTCCCAATTAACATCAATACCTGGTGGAAAGATTATATCCTTCGAAGCTCTCCACCAAAACTTTGCATTTCCCTCTAGCTGGTACTCTGCCAAAGTTATTTTCTCAGCATCATTGCAGTCCAACATCCGGAAAATTCGTTCCATTCCATCAATCCAACGCTCCGCCTCCTCAGGACTTCCCATTCCACTGAACTTTGGTGGTTTCAACTTCAAAAATTGCTCCACCAGTCCCTGAGTACGGCGTTCTGCTCCAGGTTGTTGCTGCGCTTGTCTTTCCATCAGATTTCCTATATTGGCCAATGCCTGCAGGATATCTTCCATTCGGGGTTCAGCCCTTGTTGTAGAGGCTTCAGCCCTCGATGTATGTTGACTTCCATATCATACCATAATTTTCCTGCAGTTTCAAAGCATTTGCCTCAGGAAATATCTGTGACTCAATGTCTTCATTAAAAACAACAGCAACTATGGAAAATAAGTAACATAACCATGTTACTGGTACCCAAAAGCAACTCATAATAACTACTAAGGATCTACGAGTGATCACTCATCACCCGTTACTCAAAGTTACCCAACTGTTCCAGTTAGTACCCTATGGTGTGCATTGTCATTATGTTCCTCAATTTCCAAATGAGGCTCCTTATCACTCCAATCTATAACCATTGCTCTGATACCAAAAAGGCTGCATCGGCTGTGGCACCCCTGACTCGCCTAAGGTCGCCACAGGTACCTATCGCTATACCTAATGAACGCTAGTTACATTTCTTAGCATCGCAGTTCATAGGCACATTTTTTTTTTTTAAACAGTCCCAGTGCAACTTATTAGCGGAAGCATAATTGAATATTACCATCTCTCCTTCCAACTATCATGATACAATGCACACCAACTACACATCATATGAAAAGATGAAGCCGAGCCACTTTTATTTACGTATATTCATGATGGATTTTCTCGGGTCGGTACAACCAAAAAGAAAAGCCAAGATTTTTCATCTAGACTTGGCCACAACCCAAAAGAGATCTCGACCCCTATGTCTATCTCATGTCATCCTCCATCTACAAGTGTCGGCTATGTCCAAAAAGTGTCAGCTCTCCACTCCTCACGCGGGCTATCACATCCAACCCGGTGCATCGGGCGGTGGCGGCGGCAACATCCCCCGCATCACTCCGTCACGGCGGACGTGGATCGACAAGAACTCCTGGAAGACCGGACCCCAGCCAGGCCCACATCATACATCACTAGCACACGAACCCGCACAATCGTCGGACCGGGATGGTAACGCAGTCCATCTCCGAACACTCGACCTCCACGTCGATGGAAGGCCATAAAAAGTACCACGCGTGACCGGAGAGAGCGGCATCTTTCTAATCTGAAATGTTGGTCCCCGAAGGGGTGAGTACAGGCCACTCAACGGGTAAAAAATCCAATAAACTACTCAATGCATCATACAATACAACCATAGCAATTATAACAAAGTACATGTCATTCATGCATCCAAGCATAACTTACCTTGAAGCCATGCATATGTCATCATACTGCATATACATACATCCTCATATAATCATCACCACCGTGTCATACATTTACCATCATGCCATAGGTGCACATACATCCATGCACTCATCATCATCATGTCACATATACCATCATGCCCTAGGTGCACATACATCCATGCACTCATCATCATCATGTCACATATACCATCATGCCATAGGTGCACATACATCCATGCATTCATACATACATGTTACCATACCATGCATAATTCAATTTCAATTTCCAAATATTATTATTATTATTGTTATTATTATAATTAATTATTTATTTATTTATTTTTGAGCAGCCACATTTCCCTTTCCCGGGACCAGTATTTGCATCCCACATTTCTCGCTCGCACCCAATCCTGGCATCGCGAGGAACCTCCGGCACAAACCTTCGGGCATCCGGCACACACACACTCCGGGCATCTCGTACCCCAACTGGCATCACGAGGTATCCCCCGGCTCACACCTCCGGGCTTCCGGCACCCCCACACTCCGGGCATCTCGAAACTCCCGAGGACCCCCCGGAATTACGCCACTAGGCCACCGGGCATCCGGTATTTACACTCCCTGGCCGGGCATCCCGACACTCCCGAGGCATCATCGTCTCACACCTCCGACGGCATTCTCATTTATCATAGTTCACATTCACAATTATAGCTCAATTTCAACATGGCATAAAATATGATGGCAACAAGATCATTTTCAGCATTCGATTCTTATGTGTAGTTCCAATCATCATCACATATGCAGCAAGATCCAATCACTTATGACAATACAACCCATGGGGTCCATACAACTTAGAATAATCCATACATTATGACCCCCCCTTTTTTTTTTGAAATTTACCAAATTACAGCTTGCACAATTTCGGAAAACATATAAATTAAATATCCATATGATCTTCAAAAATTATAAAATCAGAACATGTGATAGGCAAGACATAAAGGTAGCAACTCCATGAAGAACACACATCCAAAAGAACTTCACAAAAAGATATAGCTCACACATTACAGCTTGCAAAATTCGGATACAATCAGATTGCGCAGTTCTTGAAATATTTCAATTTAAATACCCGAATGGCCTCCAAAAATTACGACATTTTACCTGGTTATATTCGAGACCCTAAGGTAAATTTTTCATGCAGACAACCAGGCCAGATTCGTCCTGGATAATTAACTATGGACGGTCGAAGCCCCTGTTCCTAGTACCGAACAGTCCAGTTTAGCTATCTCCGAAAAATCAAAGTTTCACCTACTTATCTTCCTTCGTTTCCTCTGAATTTTTTTATATATTTTGCCTCAAGAGGTCCACTACAACTTTCATTAAGGGATCTAGGTAAGATTCTCAAAGGATAGTCACTTTATAGTCCACGAAGTCACTGGAGTCCAGTACAACACTTCCAGATCTGCCGTCTTCGAAGGAAGATCGTTTTACTAGGATAAACTCGTTCGTTTTACCTCAAATTTGAGTATGTTAGTCTTCAGGATGTTCTATACAACTTTCGTGAAGAATTCGAAGTTAAATTCTCAGTAAAAAGTGACATGCAACACACAAAACTACCAAGAGGTCAACAAAACAGTTTCAGATCTAGCGTTTTCGTAGAGGAAGGGTTTCACCCCTTACAACTCAGCCATTTTGTCTCAAATTTTAGTATGTTATACTTTGAGATATTTTCTACAACTTTCATGAAGAAGTCGAAGCCAAAATCCGACTCAAAACCCACATGCAAGCCTCTACAACATTCTGGGTCAGGCGGTATACTCGAAAACAGAATGCTATTTCAAAAACAACACCCGCAAAGCTTCGGTTCTCACACCCTAAACGTCCGAGATTCATCACCATTCAAACACACATGCAAGATACAACATGCAAGAGCAGAATATAGATCCCAACTTGCCTCCAAACCGAGCAAGCACGAGCAACACGACGAACGACGGACGCACGGCGACGGGCAACGGACGAGCGGACGGACGGACACACGGCTTCTTCCTCCTCTCTCTCGGTTCCTCACTCTCTCGGGAACTCTCTCTCTCTCTCCCTTATGGTCGATGGCTTCCCCCCTAAACCGGCCACCCCTTCTTTTTTTCTTCCCTCAATACAATCATTAGCCATCATTTGGAGCCACCCAAGATGATCAATAGGAGAAGCCCCCTCTTTGCCACTTGGCAAATCCCATGCATGATGGGCTTGGAGATTGGGCCGGCCTCTCCCCCTTGTGGTCGACGGCAGCCCTCTTCATGGGCTTCATGGGCCAAGCCAATTGGCCCACTTTAGGTCCAATACCCTTGGGCCTAAAGTTCAATCCTAATGAATCCCAAATTTTCACTTTTAATAATTCATTTTTTATTCTCTCTTTTATAGATTTCAAATTCTCAATTTCATATGGCCATAAATTTTGTAGCATTTAAACTATAGGGATTAAATCTATGATGTGCATAGCCAAGAATAAATTCTTCTTATCAACTCATCCTATAATACTAATTTTAATAACTCATGAACACAAGATACATAACACTCGGCCTTAAAAGAAAACCAATGGCTAAAGCATAAGCCAAAGGTAATTTCATTGCCTAATCATAGGGTTTAATACATCTAGAGGTTGTCTTGAATTTTTGGGATGCCACAAACAGTGTTTTGTTTTTTTTTTTTTTTTAATTTTACTTCTCCCTCCTCTGCTACACTTTTCAGCAGAAGAAAAGGTTCTGCTGGCCCTTTTTCTTCCTCAAGAACCGAGACTTCTCCTTTTATGCTGAATTGATGACCTCGAAAAGAAAACCCTAGGAAAGCTTTTCCTTTTCTCTTGTGTTGAATATTTTTGTTCGAGAAAAAGCCCCCTATTCAAGGTTTCGCACTCTCTATTTATTGAGGGAAAAATTCAACAAACAAGTGAAGATTTCCCGATATTCACTCAACTTCTCAACAAAAAAGTGGCTCCAAAATCACACGTCTGTTGAATTTTTTTTTAATTCAATTTTTTTTTCAAAATTTCCCTCTATAATCAAAGATTATCTTTTATTTCTAAAAATGAGTTTAAATTAGGTGTGAACAGCTGGCTCTCTTTGAAGGGAAGCTCGTAGAGGTTTCCTTCAAAGATGAATGGCACCTAGATTTAAACCATGCAAAATGAATATGAAATGAATATGCAAATGTTAATTGTGATGACTTTTTTTTTTTTTTAAGAAATGGACTCAAATAAATTTAATTTCTTTTGAAATGCAAGGTCATGCAATAAAGAAATGCAATGTAAATGCCATGATTTGGTCAGGAACATAGATCTCAATGTGTCTATGCCTAATGAAATGCAAATGCAAAGAAGAACACGCACCTATCATACTTGTCCGGGGATTAGGTGTGAAATGATTTTTATGAGACTGACAAACATCTGGAACTCCCTTCGATAATTGAAAGGCTCAAAGTCTTCAAGGATCTAGGAATTCTCATCAAATTCTAAGCACCTGGAAATTACATCAAGTACTTGAATTTTCAAAGATCTGATTCTTGTGTCAGACATTTGAAAGCATTTACTGAAAATCTGGAAATCAAATCAGATGTTTGGAAAGACAAACACTTGGAAGTCACATCAAGCGTTTACAGGTTCAAACATCTGGAACTTACGCTAGATATTTGAAAATGTTTTTATAAATGGGTACTTGGAATTCTCATCAAGTATTCAAAGATGACTGAACAAACTCAAGGCTTCAAAGACAAATCTTTTGGTCTTTGAGGAAAAATTCATTTGAAATTTTACTAAACATTTGGAAATCACATCAGATTTTTGAAAAAACAAACACTTGGAAGTCACATCAAGCGTTTAAAGGTTCAAATATCTAAAATTCGCGCTAGACATTTCAAAACATTTTATAAATAGGTACTTGGAATTCTCATCAAGTACAAAGATGACTGAACAAACTCAGGGTTTCAAAGACAATTCTTTTTGGTCTTTGAGAAAAAATTCAATGAAGGTCCATGCACGATGACTTTATCAAGCTTCCACTGAAAAAATCATCACTCGTACAATTTTCAGTTATAGCGTGAATCTCTTGAACGTGCTAAATGAGACACTTTTGGTGTGAAAAGGCTTTTTCACTCACTCTCATTTAAGATGGGTTATTTGTCCCGACCATTAATGCGGGAATATATCACTCAATCTTATCATCATCTTGTCAACAAGAGTTCAAATTTTCTTGCAAGCAATACGACCATACTAATCTGAGAGGTCTTTGACAAGGACTGCAATGTGGGCTTGGTCAAAGGCTTAACAAATGGACTCTTCGAGTCAAAGCAATTGAAAGAACGATTCCGTAATCATCTCCGGGTTTACAAGTCAAGAACCCTGCAAAATGAGAAAGAAATAATCTTGCTCGCACTTCTTCAAGCAATGCTTAAAACATGTGGACTCCTATGTTAATTCAAGTGCCGTAATCTAAAGAGACTTTGTAAGGGACGTAACATAAGCTGGGTTCATGGGTTGAGAAATGAAAGGATCGTTAGGCTCAAAGATGTGTATAGGGGTCAAAGTTGATGATCATCTAGGCATTTTGCCGGCCTTCTCCTTCACCATGGATTGTTTTGACAATATGCTCCACTAATTGTAAAAGCTCAGTTTTTTTGTGTTCTTTGAATGCTGCTCCATTGAGTTACAACCTTTTGCAACCGATAGTCACCTATCATGACTATTTCTTTTTCTTTTTCATTGGTCTTGCTTCTACTAGGCACATCATTTTTTTTATGCCCCTAGTTTTCATGCATTTTTTCTTCATTTCTTTTTCATGGGCATTGGCCTTACTTTTACTGCACACTCGCTTTTTATGCCCCTTAGTTCTATTTTGATTTCAATTCTTGCGCACAGTGCATGCGTTAAGGAATTACACTTTGAATAACATTTGAACTTTCAAGGGTCTCATGTCTGTCTTTTGCCTTGCCCGGTGTGGGGGATAATTATCAACTGGGTTTAAAAGAAATGAAATTGCAGGCTCAAGTGGGCTATGCAAATGATATAAATGTGTAGGATAGTCAAAGAAATGCTCTTCGTCATCCTAAGGCACTTAAATTACCACATGAATTCAATGTAATAGCACGACTTGAAGATTGATGCAAGTGAGAGTAAGAAAATTTCAATTCATTTTCCTCACTCCATGATGTCATTTTATCTCCAATTGCCCTGATGTGGGGTGATTCTTAACGAGGGTAATTTGAAAAGAATATCCATAAGTGTATGGGCTCAAAAGGTTAAGCAATGGATCACCTGTAGTGTTTGGGATAGAGAAATAAACTGCCTCTCATCATTTTAGTTGTTGTACTTTTCGCAAGAAAACTCTTCACCTTGAAATACAAAATGTTTCCATACTCACCTCACAATGTATAGACAAAGGACTGTGTATGGGATTAGGCTTGCCTTTCACACCTCATTTAGCATGCTCAAGTAACTCGACATCTTTCACTGAATTATCCATTTTGACAAATTTCAAGTGGAATTGACGAATTGCACAATATCATGTGAAAGCATTCTATAACGAAAAAAGAGGTCATGCTCTATTCTTGCACCTCGGATCATAAAGTCAAAGCTATTAGGTGTCCATGTCTTGCCCCCTCTTTGTAAGGGAGCTCATGTGCGCAGGGCTGCACCTGAAACATAAAGCAAATAGTTAAAAGAAACAAACATGGTAAATTAGATGCATGCTGGAAAATTATTTTATTTTGAATTTTTTTTTAAAAAGGGAACTTGAAGAAGCCCAGCCTTCAGAATTAGCTCCTTGTCATTTTCTTTTGGTAGGATTTCATCACAGGGCTAGTTTGGTGTACTTCAACATGCCCTTAAACACATGAAAATCTTCATGTATTTTATTGGATGAAAAGCAAATTACATTATTGAAATGAGAGAAATCCTAGAATTGAAAATCCTAATGCAAATTAAGGAAAGCAATAAAAACTCCCTCGCAGAGGAGTGTGCAAATAATTAAAATTCTCCTACTCTCGAACTTTGTCGAAGGCAAACACTAAATTCTCTTCGAACAATTTAGTCATTCCTTCGAGCGCGTCGTCCTTTCCAAAGGTGGATCGAATGGTGTCTCGTAATCCGGGTTGTCTCCCTATCCAACAGGAATAACATCAATGTCAATAACTAAAGGCTTGAAGTATTGAACACAGGTATCGATCGCCCCTTCTTCCTCATGCATCATCTCAAAACTAAAAATGGCATTCACAGCTTTTGGGTGGTCAGGGAGTGGGTTATTCTAGATGTTTGGATGTGCATCACAGAATGAGACCACCTTGGCATCCAAAAGATTTTGGATTTTGTATCGCAGCGTATAGTAATCATCAACAAAATGCTTTATTTCCCCCATATGGTAAGCACATGTCTTTGACGGATCATAGTTGGGAAACGCTCGGGATTAGATCGCTTAGGTTCCTTAGCGAGTAATCCTCTCTTCTGAAGGGTCGGCAAGATCTTGGACAAGGGCTTAGGAAGTGGCGTAAATTGACGCCTAAAAGAGTTTTTCTGCTGGCCAAAAAATGGTCGTGCTCCTCCCTGTTGGGTGTTCGGGGTAGGACAAGGTGGTTGAATATAAGCTGCATTAACCTCTGCTACAAGTTCCTTATCCTTCTTGGTTGAGACTCTCCCATACGACCTGGTTTGATCAAACGTCCATCCATCACGCAATGCTACTTCAATTCGCTCGCCAACGAGGATTAGCTGATTGAACGACTCGCGATCGATCCCGGATCCGATTTCGATATTCGGGCGGGAGTGCTTTCATGAACAAATCCATCAGCTCCTTTTTTGTCGGCTCCAGAGTAATTTGAGCAGCTACGGTCCTCCATCTCGTGACATAAGCCTTGAAAGATTCTGTCCTCTTCTTCTTAATGCGAAGTAAATCCTCTCGAGATGGAGTGACATCAATATTATACTTAAATTGCTTGAAGAAGGCATCAGTCAAATCCTCTCAAGTCTCTAGCAGATTAATTTTCTTCATAATGTACCATTGAAGCGCTGGTCCTGTCGGGCTTGCTTGAAATTGTTGAATCATCAAGGGGATGTTATCAACATATTGGGTCATCCCGACCACATAAGTCTGCGATGGATCTTCGGGCAAGAGGTGCCATCATACTTTTCAAAGTCTGGCATTTTAACTTCTTTGGTATCTTGATCTTTGCATAATATGAGAGATCGGTTGGGCCTTGGCTAAATGAACCCCGCAGCTGCTGAGTTTCTCCTCGATTTTTGCCATGCGTTTTTCTTGCTCCGTTTTTGGTACGGTAGCCGAGTGTATCACTTGTACCTCCTCATCAACAACAATTTGAGGCAAGTCAGTAATTTTCTCCTTGGAGGCATCATTAGAGCTTGATGGACCACTTGTGGATATATTCTTGCCTCTATCTCTCAGATCAGCCATGGGAACATGTTGTGGTAACACCACTTCAACTTGCGGAGCTGATGGAGGAGCGTTTGTTTGGAGAGAATCGATTTGTTTAGAGAGCTGCTCAAGAACATTCAGGACTTACTTCATCTTCGATTCAAGGGCAACGATGCGAGTTTGTTCAGCAACACGCATTTGTTCGGCGTCATCGGCCATTTTTACTCTAGAACGAGTACGGATTGGCGATCTTGGGTGAGCCGTGTTGTTACCTAAGGGAGAAAAGAGATAATGTAAGAAACAATGACAAGATAGGAAAATGGCCCATGACAATGGTCTAATCGCCTCATTGTATTCAAAATTTATTTTAAATGTTGAACCACACTTCCTAACAATGAACTAAGAATTGAAATTCAAATCCCTAAACATTAAACTAAAAATTGAAAACACTAAATTAAAAAATTGAAATCAAGGTCCCTAGACATTGAACTAAGAAACAAAAACCAAAATATCTTATTTTATATGCTTTCGGGAACCCAATGCCTTGCGAAGCTTTTTATTTTCAACTTCAATCATTTCCACTTTCCGCTTAAGATGCTCAATTTGTGCTCCTTTGAGTGGCTTCTTGGTCACATCACGGACCACTGGACGTAAGGCACGGTCGCCTTGATCTAATTGGTCTAGCCACATTTTGAGCTCTTTTTTTGGGAGTGGAAATGAATTGTACGTCGGTTTTCCCATTGCATATAAAACAAGACTGACGAAAACCTCTTGTCATGGACCGACAAAATCACAATAAAGTAAGTAAATTGCAAAGTAGGAGTTTAGACAACTTACTTTTACCAGTGATGACAATCACATAGACACACGCATGGAATGTGAGGCTCGATTTCTATCTAGATGGCTTAACAAAGTGGACCTAAGGAGATGATCTGACCGTTGCAGTCTCGCATTAACGTGTCAGGTCCCCCTAACTCCGGCTCAGTCAAATGGAATGTCCAATAATCACGCAGCCTCGCGGATATGGACAAACACATTCAACACCATGAAAAAAATTTCGGGGAAGAGAAGGTCAACCTCTACATAGCAGTCTCGCTTTGGAAGAAGTATCCTTCTCAACACCATCCTAGAAATCCTATCGCAACGCAGGTCCGGCCACAGGTCGTGTGTGCAATAGTGTAGTGCTAAGAGCAATAAAACATGCACAACAGTTTAAATACAAACAACACTTCTAATTAGGGAAAAATAAATCATTCATCCTTACACCCTCCTGCAAGACAAGGATTAGCAAATACCCTTATACCTCCCATCTGCAAGAACATTTAACACCTTAGAAATGTTATTGAGATACCTAGTGTCCTTGCTGCCAAACAAAAAATATTTTTTAAAAAGAAACAGGCCTATGTCCATTATGAGTTTTAACTCAAGTCCCCAGCGGAGTCGCCAAGCTGTCGCGACCTAATTTTCGAGGGTGAATTACCTAAAGAAGGCTAATGGATTACTAAGTCTGAAGACTTGGCAATGACCCTCCCAAGTCCAACCAATTGCGACTTAATATTAAAAAATTAACCCATTTAAATATGCAATTATACTCAATTCGGAGCCACCACTAACCAATTAGGGTTGGTTAGAAACCCAAATAAAGTATGGGAGAATACTTTATTTTTGTGAACCAGAGATTCAATAAGTCCGGGGACATGGTTACGCTAGATTAGTCTAACGCCCTTTCGGTACCTTTCTATTAAAAATATTTTGCAGGTAGTATTGATCAATTTTAACCTAAGCTACTAACATGTGGGTGCACAATCAATGAAATAACATTCAATAAACCGAAATGCTAGATTCATAAGAAATTATAAACTACAACTTTATTAAGGTCCAATCTCTAAAAAATATTTACAAAAAAATGCTAATCAAAATGCATGCCCTAAACATGATTTTCTAAATGACATGATATTAATTAAATGTAATCTATGATATGCATGAATTTTACTTTAATGATATGTGAGATGCAATTCATATGGCGTAACTTGAACTATCACTATATGTATGCAATCTAATTTATATAATCCTAAATATGCATGCGTTTCATGATATGGGACGAATGACATAATAACTCTATATGCATGTTCTTTTTATGATTTTTTTTAATGATTTTTTTTAATGTATGCAACCTACACTAAACAATGATGACATAAAATGGGATTAATTATGAGCTAACCTATTAATTAACCAAATAAATGACCTTTTGTGTTTTTTCTTTTTCTCTTAATAATTCTTATTAAAAAAGAAAACAACATAATGGTGTAATTAAAAAAAAAACTACACAATGGGATTACTAAAAACATAACAACATGATGCGATCCTAATTTACTAAGCCTAAAAAACTCTAATGCAAGATTTAGATTTTTCATACTTTTTGATTTTTTTAAAAACGTGTAATTATGAAATATTAAATCTAAATAATCAACATAATGAACCAACAAAGGATTAAAATAATCGAAAAAAAAACCTGCTGTCTCACGAGTCAAATTAACGATTATTCTAACTCCAATTATCACAACAAGGAAATCAAAATAATTAAAAATTTGATCCAAAGTCTTACGGACCAAATTAAATAATTATTGTGATTTAACAATTGAAATTCTACGAAAAAGCCTAAAAATTAATATAATTAAAAAAAATGATCCAATGTCTCTCGTATCAAATTAATAATTACAATAATTCCAGACAAAATCCCTACGAATAATGCCTACAAAATTCATAAAAACTAACATTCAATATTACAATTTAAAAAACTAAACTAAAAAAGCTATCAAACGAAATAAACTGAAAAATAACATTAAAGATAAAGAAATAACCTAAACTACAAAGAAATGAAAAATAAAAGTAAAAAATAAAACCACATAGGGGGTAAATTGACCGGACATGAGGGCGGGTGGTCGTCGGCCGGCGGCCAACATCGGGGCTCCGGCAAGGTGTAGTGGCGTCGGCTAAGTGGAGACAGACCACCGATTTGCTGGGCACGAGCCGTAGAGGCACGGGCATCGGCGGAAGCGGGTCGGCGTTCGTGGGTCACCGCGGGGCGTCGCAACGGCAAATCGTCCGGCGAGTGGCGGGATCTCGGTTACGGTTTCGTAGGCCGCTGTGGAATCGTCGCACGGAAGAAGGCGTCGGACACCGGCGTCGCGAACGAAGGCGCCGTAAGTGCGTCGGGTCGGACATGGAGGCGTGGCGGTGCGAGTTCGGGACCGAGAGGAGGTGGGACCCGCGAGGTGAGCAAAGACTTGGCGATGGGCGACGGCACAATGGACTTCGGCTCGGTTGCAGCGAGCGTCGGCAAAGGGTGTCACGGACGTGCGGTCCGGGTGTGGCGAATCTTGATCGACGGCGACCGACGGATCCGGATGGGAATGGGGAAGTAGCATGGTCTCGAGTGGGCTTCGTGGGCCGCTAGTGCGATGTTGCTAGTCGCGGGGTAGAGTCGCGGCTTCGGAAGTGCAGCGACCAAGAGTTTGTGCTGCTCGCAAAGGGCATCGATGAAGCAAAAGCAGAAACAGCGTCAAATGTCGAGGCAAGAGGGCGGAGGCGGCGTCGCAGGGGAGCAAGCAGCAACGGCGGCGTCAGGCTTTGGTGGTGCTAGGCGAGATGGTGGCGTCCGACGGGCAGGGGACAGAGCGCGGGTAGGCGGCAGCGAGTATTCGGAGAAGAAGAACAGTGTTTTGTTTTTTTTTTTTTTTTCTTCTCTCTCCTTTGCTGCACTTCTCAGCAGAAGAAAAGAAACTGCTGGCCCTTTTTCTTCTTCAAGAACCGAGACTTCTCCTTTTATGCTGAATTGATGACCTCGAAAAGAAAACCCTAGGAAAGCTTTTCCTTTTCTCTTGTGTTGAATATTTTTGGTCGAGAAAAAGCCCCCCTATTCAAGGTTTCGCACTCTCTATTTATTGAGGGAAAAATTCAACAAACAAGTGAAGATTTCCTGATATTCACTCAACTTCTCAACAAAAAAGTGGCTCCACAATCACACGTTTGTTGAATTTTTTTGAATTCAATTTTTTTTTTCAAAATTTCCCTCTATAATCAAAGATTATCTTTTATTTCTAAAAATGAGTTTAAATTAGGTGTCAACATCTCCCCACGTGAAGCCCTTGTGCTTTTTGATAACCTCGGTCAAAGGTGCAGCAGTGGTGCTGAAAATTCTCACAAATTGCCGATAAAAACTCGCCAATCCATGAAAGCTACGCACCTCTCCTACAGTCTTAGGCATTAGCCATTCACGGATTGCTTTGACCTTTTCTTCATCAACCTATATACCATCAGTACTAACAACAAATCCTAGAAATACTAATTTGTTAGTAACAAAAGAGCACTTCTTTATATTAGCGTACAATTGCTCGGCCCTTAAAACCTGCAAGATAGCTCGCACATGCTCAATATGGTCATCAAGGCTTCGGCTATATATCAAGATGTCATCAAAATAGACAACCACAAATCGACCAATAAAAGCATGCAAAACATGATTCATAAGTCGTATAAACGTGCTCGGTGCATTAGTTAATCCAAATGGCATGACTAACCACTCATATAATCCATACTTGGTCTTAAATGCAGTTTTCCATTCATCACATTCTTTCATCCTAATTTGTTGATAGCCACTTTTCAAATCGATTTTAGGGAAAATGCAAGAACCATGCAACTCATCCAACATGTCATCTAACCTAGGAATAGGATGTCGATACTTTACCGTAATGTTATTGATTGCTCGGCAATCGACACACATTCGTCAAGTTCCATCCTTCTTTGGCACCAACAAAACAGAACGGGGCACGGACTAAGACTCTCTCACATACCCCCATTCCAATAATTTGCTAACTTGTCGCTGAAGTTCCTTTGTCTCCTCGGGATTGCTTCGATATGCGGGTCGGTTAGGTAATGGCACACCAGGAATCAAGTCGATTTGATGTTTAATGCCTCGAATCGGTAGTATCTCTCTGGGAAGTTCATCAGGAAAAACATCTTCAAATTCCTGTAATAAAGACACGATAGGACTAGGCAAACTTAGGTCAAGATTGTTAGTAGAAAACAAAACCTCATTGTACAAAAGTACAAGCATCGGTCGGTCTAGAACTAAAGCTCTCCTCACATCACTCGATTTTGCATAAAAATTATTTTGCCTATTTTCATTCCTCTCTTCTTTTCCCTCGGTTTTTACCACAATTCTTCTCTTGGCCTCTCATTTTTCTTGCGTCTCAGACACACCACGCAAGCCCTCGGATTTCTCACTTTTTCTCTCTCTCTCGGCTTCTCGTTGTAACTTTAACTGATCCTGATACACCTCACTAGGTATCATTGGTACCAAGGTATAAGTCTTTTGATTCATCACCAATGAATAATGATTAGTATACCCATCATGACGTACCTTTCGATCATATTGCCATGGTCTTCCAAGCAAGATATGACTCGCTTGCATAGGTACAACATCACACTCTACCTCGTCCTTGTACCTCCCTATCTCAAATGGGATTCGAACTTGCTTCAACACTTTCACCTCACCACTATCATTTAACCATTGAAGTCTATAAGGCCTAGGGTGCTTTGTCGTCTTCAAACCCAACTTATCCACCATAATACAACTTGCCACATTTGCACAACTACCTCCATCAATTATCAAACTACAGATCTTACCATTCACCACACATCTTGTATGAAACAAGTTATCTCTTTGTTGATGATGCTCCTCCTCCTTTACTTGCAGACTAAGAGAACACCTAACCACCAATAAGTCTCCTTTTATAGCTACTTCTCCATCACTACAATCCTCCAACGGTGGCATCTCATCATCCTCTTCTTCCCTTTCACTTTCGGACTCAATAACGCCATGTCCAGTCATGATCATCACCCTCGTATTAGGGTATTTATTTGCCATATGACCCCTGCCCAAACACTTAAAACATTTAATTTCACGAGTTTTAGTGTTAGGGTTTTTGGTTTTACCTAAAGCCGGATTCGTTCCAACTTTACCGTCCCTCTCCTCCTTTGAGTTTTTAGTTTTGGTGTTGTTTCCTTTCCAATTTGACTTCTCATCTCTCTTCCAATTGGATCTCCAATTTTGATTTGAACCTCCTCCACTCTTGTGATTTCGGTCCAACTTCAATTGCCGCTCCTTTGATGCTTTGTCCACCAATTCCTCCAATTCAACATAGTGTTGCAGCTCCACCACCCTTGCTATGTCTCAACTCAAACCACTCAAAAATCTTGATATTGTGGCCTCACGATCCTCCACCACATTAGCACGGATCATGGCAATTTCCATCTCCTTGTGATACTCTTCCGCGCTCTTATTGCCTTGTGTGAGATTTTGTAACTTTTGAAACAAATCTCGATGGTAATGACTTGGTACAAAATGCCTCCTCATCACCATTATCATCTCATCCCACGTCTCTATCAGTCTTTCACCATTGAGCATAATCAGTGAATTCAACAGCTGCAATTTTTACCTTTTTGAGCTCTGAGTATCGTTGGCAATCAAATACCATCTCCATGCGTTTCTCCCACTCTAGATACGCATCGGGATCATTCTTCCCTTGGTAAGAAGGAATCTTCATCTTGATATTGCCAAGTTCATTATATTCTCGGTGGTTAAACCCTCGAGCTCCATTCCACCTTCCAAATCGAGCATCTCAATCATCCTCCATGCCGGCCTCATCATCGTCATAATGTCGCTGCCTTCTATGTCGTGTTCTAGAGGCGTCTCGCTGATGTTGTGGCCTTCCCCGGGGTAGCTCTCGGTCACCATCAACCCTCATGCCATTCTCCATCATTCAGTCACTAAGCTCCTCCACTACGGCCCTCAATTGCTGGATGCTTTCCACGGCGCTTCATCTCTTTCGTATGGAGTCAACCTCCCTTTGATTTACGCTTTCTTCGCGACATATTTTAGACCTGCAAGTAAACGTTAGTCACAAAAATCCTCACCAATCGCTCCCTCACGTGTTTCTCTTAAGGTGTTTGTCACTCCCCTCGTGTTTTACTCAAGTCGGCTTTTTCCACCCTCAATTAAGCTTACAAACTCTTGCCTTTTCCCTCTCGTATTCTCTTTTCACAAGCTCTTTATTGGACTCAAAACTCGTCTCTCAACCCCCTCACGACAATCAATCAAACTAATCAAACAAGATTAGATCACTACTGATTTTGTTTCAGCAAGTAACAATTTCAAACCAACAAGTACAACTTTCAAAATTCCAATTGAAACTCAAATCACTACTGATTTTATTTCTAGTCCACTAACAAACGGGTCGCCTTCTTGATTTTTTTTTGTTAGGCTTTTTTTTTTTGCCAAATCTTTTTTTTTTGTGCGTTTTCTTTCTCTTCTTCTTTTTTATGACAAACTTTCTTTGTTTTTTTAAGAACTTTCTCTCTTTTTTTTTTATGAACTCAAATACAATTTAAGATGCTAGAAAAAAAATTAAAACTAACAGTAAACAACTACGTATGGAAGCATAAAAGCAATTGGATCCCTAAATTGGCTAGAACCGAAACCCTAGCTCAATAAATCTCCAATTGCTGAATATAAACAGAAAATTAAAGATAAATAGACCTTGTAGAAACAAGCTCTAATACCAAATTGATGTGAATCATTGCGGAAAGATCGTTCTACGAAGGCTCAGATGGTGCAAATTGCGAACCTCGACCTCCAATCAAACATGTGATTGGCAACCTCGGTATGAACGTGACTTATTGACGAACGCTTGTCAACCAACCAACGTTATAGACACCACGAGCGAAAGAACTCGCTATCTCGCTCGTAAGTCGAAGCAACCGCCACAAGAGAATCTTGATAAGGTCAAGTCCTCAAAAGAACAGTAAAAGAGAACCTCTCAATTCTTTTCCTCAAAATTAAAATATATCTATCCCCCAAAGAAAGTCGATCAGTCCTTAATATAGGTCTTTTAGCCGCCACACAAACCCTAAAATCAACCCCAGAAATCTAATGCGTAATATTCTAGAATATACCTAAATAAGAAGATATATATATATATATATATATATAATTTGACTTGGTCAAATATTTGAGGACCAGATAATCAAATTGCGCCAAGATTTCCATGATTCTTCAAGATTTGATCCAAGGTCATCTCCATGCCAAAGATTACGCCAAGATTTCCAAGATTCTTCAAGATTTGATGCAAGGTCATCTCCACGCCAAAGATCACGAACCATGGCCAACAGCTTGCCTAAATTACTTGGCCCGCGCTCAAGTGATCGAACCAGTCGGAATAGACAATGGGTCCCCAGCACCTCCTCCTCGATATGGCTCGATGTCCACATCAGCCATTGTAGGTGCAATCGAAAGGAGGTGTCAGGCATAATCTAATCTAACCTTCATTGATGACTTTAGCCGGAAAGTCTGAGTTTATTACACATGGAGAAAATATTGGCTAGAACTGGGAATCCAACATGTCAACCTACGAGTCCACTCACTAGGCGACACGTGTCGCCAAGGCCCCACCTTGTCAGAATCTCTGACAGACGCTCCTCTCCCCTTTGTCGCCTCTCTTTCTTCCTCTCTTCTTTTTTTCCTTTATTTCTTCTTCTTCTTCCCTCTACTCACGGTGAGAAGCCTCTACTCACTGCCAAGCCTGGGCCCTTCGCTCCGTCGTCCACCCTTCCTCCTCCCCATGCTTCTTCCGCAGATCAAGCTCAAGAGCTTCCCTTGCCCGGACCGCCTTCATCCCCTACCTCCTGCCGACGCTACCTAACCCCCTTGACGGCGTCACAGGCAGCAACACTAGTTTCCACCTCGGCAAGTCCGCCCTCTACTAGCTCGCCAGGAAGTCCATCTTCTCCAACAAGGTCTACCTGAAGGTCTCCATCTACATAGGCTGACGTGGGGCAACCTATGGGGTGAGCTCCGGGAGACTAATCGAGAAGGTCTCGGTGGCCCTGGACCCCGCTAGGGCCAAGTCCAAGGCTTGCGTGTTCCACAACGGAGTGAAAGGGAAGGCCAAAAGGAAGAAGAAAAAGAAGTAAAGAAAAAGAAGAGAGGGAAGAGAGAGAGAGAGAGAGAGAGAGAGAGAGAGAGAGAGAGAGAGAGAGAGAGAGAGAGAGAGAGAGAGATGATAGAGGGAGAGGAGTGTATGTTAGAGGTTTTGATGCGGTGCGGCCCGTGCAACACATGTTGCCCGGTGAGTGGACTTGTAGGTTGACACGCTAGAAGCCTAGCTCTAGCCAATATTTTCTCATAGCACATGAGTGATCCATCCCAAAAAGAAAAAGCACAATAAGAAATACTTTTATATTTTTTAAGTAATTTAAACTCTCGATAGAAAATCAAGAGGCTTAGAAATGAAAAGGGGTAGAATTCTATTTTAATGAGCTTGGTGAGTTCTACATAGAAAAAGTAATTGACGATTATTGCAATGTGCCTAGAACACCACAGTAAAATGGAGTTGCTGAACAAGCGAATTGAACTTTACTTGAGAGGACTCAATATTTGCCCTTAATTGATGGTTCTGTTGAGAAAACCTTTTATGGAATTTTGAAATAGACAAACCCATTTATGTATGTATTATGAACTTGATAAATGCAAGTGTTGTCTATATTTCAAGATATACAAAACTCTGCACTAAAGGAACTTAGATGCGCAAGGTGAAAAGATTCTAAATTACTGGAAGGACCTATGGACCTATGTTACAAGGTGTACAAGTCTAGAAAAATGAGAAGTTCATAAAAACTTAGAGGTACCAAGTTGAATGGTCTACAGGATCTACGTAATCAACATACCCAAATAGCCTAATAAGTCACGGTTGAATATCAACGAGAAACCTGATATAATCGGAAGCTGATATCATCGAGAAACCAAGTATAATTGGGAGCTGTAATGTCACGCCCCAATCCTCGAGCACGCGTCCATCCCTCAGATCGACTAAATAGCGACGTCCCCGAGGATGCATTGCCGACCCATTCATTTTAATACGCATGCGGAAGCATATGAATAATCCCGAGACAACACATAATGGGATAGAAAAGTAGGGAAATAATTTTTTAACTAAAAACCCAAACACACTTATATATACATATCAAGCCGTAATGTATATATTACAATCCGAACTATACAAGTCAGGTCCTACACAAAACCAGTTCATAAAACGAGTGGTCTGCAAATAGGGGTGGGGTTTCCAATCCATTACGGGTTCTCGTCCCTTGATTTCTCCTTCTTCCACACTCCAAGCTAGAGCCTCTGACAGAATACACCCGAGAGAATCTGGATCTTCAAAGTTAGGGTCCATCGGGTCCACCACCGAACCACTCTTAGGGTCTGTCGTACCTTTCCCAAACGCAACCTCCAACATATATAGAGGTATCTCCGATTCCGGTGTGGCGCCCTCTCTTAGTCCGTTACAATCCTGGCGGTACCACGATCGTGCGATGAGGCACCTTCTTAGGTAGTCTCGCATCAACCCAGTATGGACTACACCAGCTCGTACTCTAATCCATTAGGGTGCCCATGAATCGGAATGTAGTGCCTATGTTTAGTCATCTTCTTGGGTTGCCCAAAATGCTCGGGGAGTGTAGCCATTTATGGACCTAAAATGTTATCCCACAACGGGGGTGAGACGACGTCTCAGCGAGTTCAACCCATAAGACCCGACTAGGAAGAAAATACGCCTTGACGGATGCCTAGTCACAATCATAGGTCGGACAACTTATCTTGGCCTCAGTCTCTTCCTGCAAGTCAGTATATCAAAAGTCAACCAATCATTTCAATTCACCAAATCAGATCGAACTATTGATCAATCGACTCAATCGATTCCATGTCATCACGACCTTCTCTCGGTCGACCAAATCAATACTGACTAATAAGTCCGATCATGCCAGGACTGCTCCCTCTAAGCTGATAATAGATAATATAGCTCGCGCTAAGCTGACATATTATAGCCCGTAGGTTGATATAATATACTAATAATGCTCCCTCTAAGCTGATAATAATATTTTCGCTCTAAGCTGATGAGGTATATTGCTCTCTTACTAAGCTGCCATATCAGAGCCCGTAGGCTGATAAAGTATATGACCCCAACCATATAACCAATTCATCATTTTATCATACTCGATAAAAATAGCCGTGTGTGAGTACATGGTCGGCCTTAGCCAAAAAACAATACTTTCATTTTTGAACGTCCCACTAATTTCAGCAGTCCCAAAATAGATTTTGGCGCTGTAGACCGACGCTCGGTAATTTTCTAATTAATTACCAAAATTACAATTTACGAGATAATTATCCACAATCACAAATCACGCACAATCGGTACAAAATAGAACTCGATTAAATTAATAGATCACACCATTGCAATCGGCATAAAATTTCGGTCACCGGCTATCCTAGTCTAATTTCTGGAAATTAATTAATTAATTAATTAATCACGGAAAATAATTAATAAATGCCAATAAATAGAACTTAGGCCCATAAAGCCTAATTGAAAGTCGAGACGAGCTCGGAAAATTTCCGAAGCACTCTAGATAAATACTAGAGCTTGTCTAGGCCCTAATTACACTAAACTATCCACTTAACATGCATCGATAATTAACTAATTCACTAATACATTCTAACTAATCACCTAATCCATCTTAGCCTAAACTAAACAATCCTTAAACGTCATTAACATACTAGCGAGGATTATTGAGTTAAACTCACTTGATTAATGATCCGCTCGGATCAAATTGACGGGGACGCGGCGGGGCTCAACAAACTCCAAAGCAGGCTTGCCAACCAAGGTCGGGAACGACCTAAAAACGAGCTGAACAGTAGCTTGGAGACCCACTCGAACCGGTTTTGTGTTGGTGGTAATCGGAGCTGCCTCGGTGGCTATTTGAATGAGACAAGGATGGTGATGGATAGAGGCGGAGCTCCGCGGGGCTTCACGGCTACAAGCGAGGCTGTCCGGCGACTCTAGCAACGGTGAGGCTATTATGAGCGAGTTCAAGGGACCTCCTGGGCACAAGGCAGAGACAAGATGGTGGCCAGGAACGGCAGAGACACGTGTGGGCTGGCGTGAGGCGCAATGGGCGCGACGATGGGCGAGCGGTGGTCCGGTGGGGGCTGGGCTATTCCGGCAGCTTCAGCTGGTCTCCTCTGCATTTGTTGAGCTTCAAAATAGCAAGAAGAAGGAGGAGGAGGAATGAGTCAACGAGTAAGGGAGAAGAGGGGGCAAAGGGACCAACTTGGTCTTATCTCATCTCCTTGTCTCCCTTTGGTGTGTCCCACCAAACACAGCTGTAAACCTTAGCCATTTCCAGCCACCACACCCTTCTAGAAACCTTTTGAAATGGTCCACAAGTCATGGGCAAGGGGGGCTACGAATTTTGAAGACTTTGGACTCAATTTTCATTCAATCTCTCTTTGAATCAACTCAAATTGGCCTCTATAATTCAATTATGGAACCCTCAATCATCTTGGCATTTTTCCTCACCAATTGAACCTATTTGCATCCCAAATTTGCGATCAAAATCGATCCTCTGAATTTTCTAGACAAAAACAACCCTACCTCGACTTTCCCAAAAAGTCTCGGTTTGTAGAAAAATCTTCGGAGGCTGAGTCGACATTCCTAAAATGACTTGTGACATGAAAAAACTTTCAATTTCTAAAATCGGATTCAAATTCGCGGTTAATTTCACTCCGGTAGCGTTTTAAGTGACTTAGGCTACCGAGTAGCTTTTAGAAATTTTAGTGCAAATGACCCGTGGTCGATTTTCTTCGAGCCACAATGAACCCATTCGACACATTGGCGACTCTCGGTTGTTGTGAAAATCTCGAGTATTCAAATACGGACATGGGGTACCAAAACGATAGAAAAATCAGTCTAATGCTGGCCGACGAAATTTTGTAATTTATCAAGATAGAACTAGTATGAGCACCTGAGAGGGGGTGAATAGGTAATCAAAGAGATTTTTGCAAATCGTAACCGGATAGATTAGTCTTTAACAATTAATAGACTAAAAGAGCGGAGACAATAATAGACGTATGAAGCTGCGATGTAAAGTAAAGAGATTAGGGATAGAGAATCAAGACTCTAAGTTTATAGTGGTTTGGCTTAGACCAAGCCTACGTCCACTCTCCCGCACTGACAGCCCACCTTGGATTTCACTAAGAATCAAAAGAGAATTTACAGTCTCGTGTCCTTGATTCTACAGTGTAGAGACTCTACTACACTTCCTCAAAGTCTCACAGATATTCAGTCTCTCTTTTGAGTACAAGTAAAGTTCAATGAATAAGATTACAAAAGAACAAGGAGATTCAGACTTTGAAATTTTTCTATCGGGCACTTTCGAACAACTTGAACGTCTCTCTTAAATAGTCCTTCATGCCTTCAATACTGTTGGCAACTTCCAAAGGAGTTCTTTCAATCAACCCGTTGGACAGAATCAATTAGGGAGATCTTGAGCTATTCAAGGAAAATGACGATACCCCATCAATCCTGTTCGCCCATACAATCAGGATCTAGGTTTCCATAAGTAGAACCTTCCAAGTGTAATTCGCGGATCAAAAGAATCTAAGTTTACTCGATTTAATCAATACGAATATCTGATCTTGAAATGCTATTTCCAGCCGTGAGATCTTCCTTAACCATACAAACCAAATCCTTAAGGATAAGCTTGTCTTAATCGAATGAAACTTTTCTTCGTCGGTCTGGAAACTATCAATGAGGACAGACTTTGAATCTTGAGTTTGGAGGTCTTCAGACTTTGTCAAAAGAGTCTTCAAGTCTTCAGACTAGACTGATGGAAACGTTTTGTCAACTTCAAAACAAATCAGGAAGCTTTCTCCAACAATCTCCCCCTTTTTTATGGTGACAAAACTTTTCTGCAGATTTGGATACTTTCGACCTGCAATACAACACCTAAGCTAACAAAGATATCTCATAATAAATTAGGATAAAGATAATGATAAATCTGTATCCATAGAAAACAAGTTAGTCCTGTAAAGACAATTATCAGTTATCTTTATCGAAATCATCAGCATAGCTTAAAGTACTACAATCAAAAGTTTAAAGCAATCCAAAAAGCAATCCAAAATCCAAGTCAGTCCAATGTCCAAACAAAAGATAAAATCAAGCAAAAAACATCGAAATTAGTCCAAGAGTCAAAATCTTAACTTCTCCCCTTTTTGACACGGCAAAAGGTAGAGATAAAAAAAATGAAATTTAAGAAGATTTGGGAATGCGAATGAGCTGAAAATCTCCCATTGACTTGACAGTCTCTTCCAGCTTCTTCATATCCTCATGTAGTTGTGCTATATCCGTACCCTTCGCAATTGCTTGAATCTGAAGATTAAGCGCTCGAACTTGATCTTGCAAAGTGACGGAAATGGTATGATGAGCATTATGTAGAGTATGTAATTCACATCCTAATGCATAAACCTGGCTTTTGAGCTCCATGAGAATTTCAAGCAACCTTTGAAAGTCTCTTGAATTGTCGGTTTGGGTGCTTGCTTCGACATGGTCGGATTGTGGAGTAAAGCCGGATGATCGAACTTTAGCACGAGCATCCATACTTGGAGATGATGCCTCATGATCTTCTTCGGAAATTGTGAGCCATATACATCCTCTAGATCGGCAGGAGAACAACTAACATTATCACTGGTAAAAGTGAGTAGAGGAATACCTTCTTTCACAACGGCTCCCCTTGTTTCAGTGCCTTCAGGTGGAGAGAAGTATTCTTCTTGCTTAGGCTCTTCCTCAGTGCCATGATGCTTTTGAGCTTCTTTTTCTGCTGGAGAATCATCACGACTGTCTCCCGCAGTTTGTTCTCCTGCAGTTTGTTCTCCTGCTTGCTCCTGTGCTTCTGCTCTTTCTGCTTCTTCTTCTTCCCTCATCAATTCCTTCTCGTCATTCCCTTTCGTTGTCTCTTCTCTGTCTTGGTGTTCTCGTTCTCCCGACTCTGGAACAGGACGCTGTACGTTCTCTGAGGCAAAGGCGGAGATAGCAATTTCTTCCTCATTATCTTCATCCTGCAAGATGATTGGTCTCCTTCTTTTGGATGGAATGGTCATGGGTTCTTTGCCTTTTCTCTTCACAGCTGCAGAGTCTTATCGAGGCTTGACAGGGGTTTTCTCCTTAAATCGCTCTAACGCGTTGCTTAGATCCTTCGGACGCATCTTTGTCACCATCTTCACCCCTATCACCATTTGATCAATGGTTCGAACACACAAAATCTTGGGAGGCTGAATATTGAAGTGTCTAATAAACGAGTGATAAGAGCGAGAATAAGGAAGTTTGCCCTTGTTCTTTGTCATGGACCTATACATGTGAAACATGATAGTGTGAGGCAAGGAGAACTTGTAACCGATTTTGATGGCGTACATCTATTTTGCTTCAGAGTTTGAGACGTCTGTCTTTGATGTGGACTTGGGTCTGAGATAGTTTATCACAATCTTATGAAGTAGTATGTTAGATGCACTCATCCTCAGATAAGAGAGTCGCCCTTCCGCAATTCTATCTCTAGCAAGCTCCATGGTCGCATGACCAACAGACACACTTATGGATTAGAAAGCTCCTCTTTCCACACCAATTACATTAGCAAGAGTGTCCATGTCTACCACATACTCCTGATCTCTAACACTGAAAGAGAATCTATTCGCATCCAAAAAGCTTAGATTAGAATAGAAATATGCGGTAAGTTCGAATAAGCAAGATATGTCTCGGTACGGAATCGTTCAAGTTGAAGTTTCTCAAACTTTTCTCTCAACTTGATGTTTAAGGAGTCGAGAAAATCAAAGTCCACACTTCTTGGGTTCATCACCCCTCACTTCAACAACTTGGAATAAACTTGTTTGTGTTCCTCAGAACGAAACAATTATGCTCTTTTTCCTCGAATTTTCGTAGCGACACCCATCCTAGGCTTAAAATGCATTATCATATTTTCATCGTCATCTTTTCCCTCAGGTTGATTTACTCCTCCAAAACGAGGATCGCTAGGGAAATTTGCAAAAGCCCTTTCCGTTGTACCAACAAGAACAACTCCCGAACGTTCCATGACTTTTAAGAAATGGGTCTCATTCCGATACCCCTTTTCTTTTAGAAATTCATCGATAAGAGTCATTGCAGTGCCACCTTCTTTTAAAACGGAGTAAAGCTTGTAAGTAAATGCGGGCTTAATAGACCTTACGGGTTCGACATCCTCAAAGATTTCTTCCTTTACTTGTTGGTGATGATGCTCATGTGATCTAGCAGGAGAAGAATGGCGCGGTTGAGAATGTTATTGTTGACTTTCCGGCTGTCTTGAGGAGTCTTCTTCCTCGGTCAGATCGAAGTCCGTAGGACCCTCATGCATAAACTGTGGTACCCTGCTTGCAATCCTTGATGACTTTCTTTGATACGACATTGTCACAGTCTTTGAGAGAATTTTCGAACTCGATTCGCGAGAAAGATGAGAACTTTAAAGAGTAAACTAGAGAGAAAAGGTACGAGAGTGAAAAACTGAGTTCTAGGGTTTGTGGATAGAAACGAATAAGAAGAAGAAGAACAATATATAAACCAGTCGAAACAAGGTATTCGAAATGTCACAAAAGGAAAAATAAAAATGCATTTTCAAAAAATAACTGCCATTTTGAAAATAGATAACTATCTTTTTCAAAAAGATAACTGCCTTTTTAATGTCAATTAGAGATTAACAATCGAGTCTTAACTTTTCGAGATTTTTATTTTAAAGACTAAAAGCACGTAATCAAATAGCTTGCGGTCGTAACCTTTGGTCTTCTCGAGTCGATCTTTTTGAGTCGAGCCTTTTCGCATTTTATCCCTAAGTCGAGCTTCATCAATCTTTAAGAGATAAGATATTAAGTCTTGAACGAATAGACTCAAATGAGCTTTTCTCTATCGGCTTTGTGAATATGTCTACGCGTTGATTCTTTGAGTCGATAAATTGTATCAAGACTTCTCCATTTGGAACATGATCTCTAATAAAGTGATGTCGAATCTCTATGTGCTTTGCTCTCGAATGAAGAATTGGATTTTTTGTGAGATTAATTGCACTGGTGTTGTCGCATCTCGGTGCATGAGTCTTCGATTCCAAAGTCTCGTAGTTATTGCTTTATCCATAATATTTGAGAGCAATAGCTTCCAAGAGCTACATATTCTGTTTTTGCTGTTGAAAGAGCTACAGTACTTTGCTTCTTTGAAAACCAAGATACTACCACATACCAAGCAATTGACAAGTACCGGATGTGCTCTTTCTATCAACTCGCAACCTACAAGATCTGCGTCTAAATATCCAAGGAGAGTAAAGTCTCATTCCTTGGGATACCATAGACCAAGCTTAGCAGTTGTTACAACGTATTTGATGATACGTTTCGCAGCGCTTAGATATGATTCTTTGGGATATGATTGAAATCTAGCACAAATGCAAACACTAAACAAGATGTCAGGTCTAGAAGCAGTAAGATAGAGAAGTGAACCAATGATACTCCTGTATAGTTTTTGGTCGACTTTCTTTCCTCCTTCATCTTTGTCTAGCTTCGAAGAACTTGATATTGGTATGTTAGTCTTTTTGCAATTCTCCAGTTTGAATTTTTTAACAAGTTCTTTTGCGTATTTCTCTTGATGAATGAAAATTCCTTCTCTCAGTTGTTTCACTTGTAGACCAAGAAAGAAGGATAGTTCACCCATCATGCTCATCTCGAATTCATCCTGCATAGACTTAGAAAATTTCTTGCACAAATTCTCATTAGATGATCCAAATATAATGTCATCAACATAAATTTGAACGAGAAAAAAGCTTTTACCTACCCTTTTGATAAACAAGGTAGTGTCTACTTTTCCTTTAATGAAACCATTTTGAATTAAAAACTTACTTAACCTTTCGTACCAAGCATGAGGTGCTTGTTTTAATTCATAGAGAGCCTTCTTCAGTCTGAAGACAAAGTCTGGTTTCTTTGGATCTTCAAATCTAGGAGGTTGTTCCACATAGACTTCTTCTTGAATGAATCCATTTAGGAATGCACTTTTGACGTCCATTTAGAATAACCTGAAATTCTTATAGCAAGCAAAAACAAGTAATAATCTAATTGCTTCTAACCTTGTTACAGGAGCGTAAGTCTCATCATAGTCTATCCCTTCTTCTTGCGTATATCCTTTGGCCACGAGTCTTGCTTTGTTCCTTATCACTTTTCTTTTTTCGTCCACTTTGTTCCTGAAAACCCATTTAGCTCCAATAATAGACTTACCTTTTGGTTGAGGAGTTAATTCCCAAACATCATTAATGCTGAATTGCTTGAGTTCTTCTTGCATTGCTTCAATCCAGCTTTCGTCGGTTAAGGCTTCTTCTATATTTTTGGGTTCTATTTAAGAAATAAGTGCCATAACACTAGACTCTTCTCGCCTTTTGGATCTGGTACGAATCCCCTCATTAATATCACCAATAATGAGTTTTTCAAGATGACTAGACTTATGCTTCCGATTCTGGACAATCCGACAGTAGTTGATCTTTTTCTTGAGTTGATCCTTCATCATCGATTCGTTATTTTTCTCTTTGGAGTGTGAACTGTTTTCGGGGAGGTAGACCTTGTAGAGTCCGGAGCAGGTTCATATTCTTCAGTCTGAATCGGTTGAATTTGCAGAGAGTCTTGAAATTTGATGTTCATTGATTCTTCCACACTTTGAGTCTTCTTGTTGAATACTCTGTAAGCTTTACTTGAAGTTGAGTATCCAAGAAAGAATCCTTCGTCCGATTTTTCTTCAAACTTACCAACCTGATCATTTGCATTTTTCAGGATAAAACATTTACAACCAAACACTTGAAAATATGAAACAATTGGCTTCTTTCCTTTAAATAGTTCATAAGGAGTTTTCTCAAGAATCGACCTTAAAAATACTCTGTTAATAACATAACAGGCTGTAGAAACAACTTCAGCCCAAAAACGTGAAGAAATATTGCTTTCAATTAAAAGAGTTCTTGCCATTTCTTGTAAAGATCTATTCTTCCTTTCCACCACCCCATTTTTTTCTG
Source organism: Eucalyptus curtisii (assembly GCA_017140595.1). Lineage (NCBI taxonomy): Eukaryota > Viridiplantae > Streptophyta > Magnoliopsida > Myrtales > Myrtaceae > Eucalyptus > Eucalyptus curtisii. The sequence continues at coordinate 13,294,824 of CM029501.1, read as the reverse complement.
GTGTATATGGAGAGGCGAACTTATGCTGAAAACCAGATTCATCACAAAATTTAGTAAAGTCTTGATTTGCAAACTCACCTCCATAGTCTGTACGAATGCTTGAAATAGTATAACCTTTCTCATTCTGTACTTTCTTAGCAAATTTTGAAAAATGAAAAAAAGTCTCAGACTTACTTGCAAGAAAGAAGACCTAAGTAAATCGTGAAAAATCATCCACTATTACTAGGCAGAATCTTTTTCCACCAATGCTTTGAGTTCTGGTTGGTCCAAAGAGATCCATATGCAGGAGTTGCAATACACGATTAGTGGAAACTTGATTTATTGGTTTAAAAGAATTTCTAACCTGTTTTCCCAACACGCATGGTGTGCATAAGTTAGACTTTTGATAATTAAGGTTGGGTAGTCCTCGAACAAGCTTCTTGGAAGAGATTTTGGCAATTTGCTTCATGTTGATATGGCCAAGCTTTCGGTGCCATAGATTTGCTTCATCTTGTACTGATATTAGGCATTGTGATCTTTCTTGATTTATATCCGGAAGATAAATATTCCCATGTCTACGCCCGATAAAGATTGAGAGAAGTCTTTACTAGTTCCCGAACATGTTCCTTCTTGGAAGTTGATTTTGAATCCAATGCTCGCATAATTGGCTTATCTTTGAGAGATTGTAATTCAATCATTCCATCAAGGAGACATTATTGATTGTTAGACTTTCAATTTTTACTATTCTACGTCCAATAATCCTTCCTTTGCTATTACCACCAAAAGAAACTTTTCCTCCATCTATTTGGACAAGTTTTATAAAACAACTTGAATCTCCTGTCATGTGTCTTGAGCAGCCACTATCCAAATACCATTTAATCTTCCTTTTGATAGTGACCTGCAATTAAAAAGAAATTCAAGCTTTCTTTGGTACCCATATTTTCTTGGGTCTAGTGGAGTTAGTGCAATAAGCAGTTTTTGCCCAATCCATTTTAACGAGGTCTCCAAACCATAGGGCATTCCTTTTCAAAGTGTTCGAGCTTTGACACTTTGAACATTTGAGAGCATTTCGGCCAACAGGTTTTACAAAGGCTTTTTGAAAATGATTTCTATAAAAAGCTTTTGTTGGTCTCTATTTGATTCTTTCCTTTACCTTTGGAAAATCGATTAGAGGATTTGTTTCGAGTCATACCAAGACCTAATTTGTTAAAATAGGGTCTTTGTATCGAAAAGAATCTTATCCAACTTCTCGAGATCCATTTGAAAATCTTTTTGAGATGTTTGAGATGTCATCTTTTAAACATGTGTTTTCTCTTGAAAGAGAGTCTGCATTTTCTTTCAAAATAATAAAATTTTTTGTCTAAATTTTCAAATTTTCTTTCCAAGACTTTTCTATTGCTTCAATGTAGAATTCTCCTTTTTTTTAATTCGGAGATCCTCTTAAGAGGTTTTGAGGTTAAGACGAGTTCATCAATATATTTCGAAACTTTAGTAGGAATTTTTAGATTACTTACCTCAATTTCACTGTCTGAGTCTAAGTCTGTATCTGTCTCAAGGTTTGAGCCTGATTCTGATTTTGCCATTAAGCAAATGTTGGTATAATCATCATCACTTTCTTCACATTCAGTATCACTCCACGTTTT
>CM029501.1:13284022-13293102 GCA_017140595.1 Eucalyptus curtisii | reverse complement strand
TGGGCCTGGGCCTGGGCCTGGGCCTGGGCCTGGGCCTGAGCCTGGGCCTGGGCCCTGGGCCTGGGCCTGGGCCTGGGCCTGGGCCTGGGCCTGGGCCTGGGCCTGGGCCTGGGCCTGGGCCTGGGCCTGGGCCTGGCCCTGGGCCTGGGCCTGGGCCTGGGCCTGGGCCTGGGCCTGGGCCTGGGCCTGGGCCTGGGCCTGGGCCTGGGCCTGGGCCTGGGCCTGGGCCTGGGCCTGGGCCTGGGCCTGGGCCTGGGCCTGGGCCTGGGCCTGGGCCTGGGCCTGGGCCTGGGCCTGGGCCTGGGCCTGGGCCTGGGCCTGGGCCTGGGCCTGGGCCTGGGCCTGGGCCTGGGCCTGGGCCTGGGCCTGGGCCTGGGCCTGGGCCTGGGCCTGGGCCTGGGCCTGGGCCTGGGCCTGGGCCTGGGCCTGGGCCTGGGCCTGGGCCTGGGCCTGGGCCTGGGCCTGGGCCTGGGCCTGGGCCTGGGCCTGGGCCTGGGCCTGGGCCTGGGCCTGGGCCTGGGCCTGGGCCTGGGCCTGGGCCTGGGCCTGGGCCTGGGCCTGGGCCTGGGCCTGGGCCTGGGCCTGGGCCTGGGCCTGGGCCTGGGCCTGGGCCTGGGCCTGGGCCTGGGCCTGGGCCTGGGCCTGGGCCTGGGCCTGGGCCTGGGCCTGGGCCTGGGCCTGGGCCTGGGCCTGGGCCTGGGCCTGGGCCTGGGCCTGGGCCTGGGCCTGGGCCTGGGCCTGGGCCTGGGCCTGGGCCTGGGCCTGGGCCTGGGCCTGGGCCTGGGCCTGGGCCTGGGCCTGGGCCTGGGCCCTGGGCCTGGGCCTGGGCCTGGGCCTGGGCCTGGGCCTGGGCCTGGGCCTGGGCCTGGGCCTGGGCCTGGGCCTGGGCCTGGGCCTGGGCCTGGGCCTGGGCCTGGGCCTGGGCCTGGGCCTGGGCCTGGGCCTGGGCCTGGGCCTGGGCCTGGGCCTGGGCCTGGGCCTGGGCCTGGGCCTGGGCCTGGGCCTGGGCCTGGGCCTGGGCCTGGGCCTGGGCCTGGGCCTGGGCCTGGGCCTGGGCCTGGGCCTGGGCCTGGGCCTGGGCCTGGGCCTGGGCCTGGGCCTGGGCCTGGGCCTGGGCCTGGGCCTGGGCCTGGGCCTGGGCCTGGGCCTGGGCCTGGGCCTGGGCCTGGGCCTGGGCCTGGGCCCTGGGCCTGGGCCTGGGCCTGGGCCTGGGCCTGGGCCTGGGCCTGGGCCTGGGCCTGGGCCTGGGCCTGGGCCTGGGCCTGGGCCTGGGCCTGGGCCTGGGCCTGGGCCTGGGCCTGGGCCTGGGCCTGGGCCTGGGCCTGGGCCTGGGCCTGGGCCTGGGCCTGGGCCTGGGCCTGGGCCTGGGCCTGGGCCTGGGCCTGGGCCTGGGCCTGGGCCTGGGCCTGGGCCTGGGCCTGGGCCTGGGCCTGGGCCTGGGCCTGGGCCTGGGCCTGGGCCTGGGCCTGGGCCTGGGCCTGGGCCTGGGCCTGGGCCTGGGCCTGGGCCTGGGCCTGGGCCTGGGCCTGGGCCTGGGCCTGGGCCTGGGCCTGGGCCTGGGCCTGGGCCTGGGCCTGGGCCTGGGCCTGGGCCTGGGCCTGGGCCTGGGCCTGGGCCTGGGCCTGGGCCTGGGCCTGGGCCTGGGCCTGGGCCTGGGCCTGGGCCTGGGCCTGGGCCTGGGCCTGGGCCTGGGCCTGGGCCTGGGCCTGGGCCTGGGCCTGGGCCTGGGCCTGGGCCTGGGCCTGGGCCTGGGCCTGGGCCTGGGCCTGGGCCTGGGCCTGGGCCTGGGCCTGGGCCTGGGCCTGGGCCTGGGCCTGGGCCTGGGCCTGGGCCTGGGCCTGGGCCTGGGCCTGGGCCTGGGCCTGGGCCTGGGCCTGGGCCTGGGCCTGGGCCTGGGCCTGCCTAGGCCTGGGCCTGGGCCTGGGCCTGGGCCTGGGCCTGGGCCTGGGCCTGGGCCTGGGCCTGGGCCTGGGCCCTGGGCCTGGGCCTGGGCCTGGGCCTGGGCCTGGGCCTGGGCCTGGGCCTGGGCCTGGGCCTGGGCCTGGGCCTGGGCCTGGGCCTGGGCCTGGGCCTGGGCCTGGGCCTGGGCCTGGGCCTGGGCCTGGGCCTGGGCCTGGGCCTGGGCCTGGGCCTGGGCCTGGGCCTGGGCCTGGGCCTGGGCCTGGGCCTGGGCCTGGGCCTGGGCCTGGGCCTGGGCCTGGGCCTGGGCCTGGGCCTGGGCCTGGGCCTGGGCCTGGGCCTGGGCCTGGGCCTGGGCCTGGGCCTGGGCCTGGGCCTGGGCCTGGGCCTGGGCCTGGGCCTGGGCCTGGGCCTGGGCCTGGGCCTGGGCCTGGGCCTGGGCCTGGGCCTGGGCCTGGGCCTGGGCCTGGGCCTGGGCCTGGGCCTGGGCCTGGGCCTGGGCCTGGGCCTGGGCCTGGGCCTGGGCCTGGGCCCTGGGCCTGGGCCTGGGCCTGGGCCTGAGGCCTGGGCCTGGGCCTGGGCCTGGGCCTGGGCCTGGGCCTGGGCCTGGGCCTGGGCCTGGGCCTGGGCCTGGGCCTGGGCCTGGGCCTGGGCCTGGGCCTGGGCCTGGGCCTGGGCCTGGGCCTGGGCCTGGGCCTGGGCCTGGGCCTGGGCCTGGGCCTGGGCCTGGGCCTGGGCCTGGGCCTGGGCCTGGGCCTGGGCCTGGGCCTGGGCCTGGGCCTGGGCCTGGGCCTGGGCCTGGGCCTGGGCCTGGGCCTGGGCCTGGGCCTGGGCCTGGGCCTGGGCCTGGGCCTGGGCCTGGGCCTGGGCCTGGGCCTGGGCCTGGGCCTGGGCCTGGGCCTGGGCCCTGGCCCTGGGCCTGGGCCTGGGCCTGGGCCTGAGGCCTGGGCCTGGGCCTGGGCCTGGGCCTGGGCCTGGGCCTGGGCCTGGGCCTGGGCCTGGGCCTGGGCCTGGGCCTGGGCCTGGGCCTGGGCCTGGGCCTGGGCCTGGGCCTGGGCCTGGGCCTGGGCCTGGGCCTGGGCCTGGGCCTGGGCCTGGGCCTAGGCCTGGGCCTGGGCCTGGGCCTGGGCCTGGGCCCCTGGGCCTGGGCCTGGGCCTGGGCCTGGGCCTGGGCCTGGGCCTGGGCCTGGGCCTGGGCCTGGGCCTGGGCCTGGGCCTGGGCCTGGGCCTGGGCCTGGGCCTGGGCCTGGGCCTGGGCCTGGGCCTGGGCCTGGGCCTGGGCCTGGGCCTGGGCCTGGGCCTGGGCCTGGGCCTGGGCCTGGGCCTGGGCCTGGGCCTGGGCCTGGGCCTGGGCCTGGGCCTGGGCCTGGGCCTGGGCCTGGGCCTGGGCCTGGGCCTGGGCCTGGGCCTGGGCCTGGGCCTGGGCCTGGGCCTGGGCCTGGGCCTGGGCCTGGGCCTGGGCCTGGGCCTGGGCCTGGGCCTGGGCCTGGGCCTGGGCCTGGGCCTGGGCCTGGGCCTGGGCCTGGGCCTGGGCCTGGGCCTGGGCCTGGGCCTGGGCCTGGGCCTGGGCCTGGGCCTGGGCCTGGGCCTGGGCCTGGGCCTGGGCCTGGGCCTGGGCCTGGGCCTGGGCCTGGGCCTGGGCCTGGGCCTGGGCCTGGGCCTGGGCCTGGGCCTGGGCCTGGGCCTGGGCCTGGGCCTGGGCCTGGGCCTGGGCCTGGGCCTGGGCCTGGGCCTGGGCCTGGGCCTGGGCCTGGGCCTGGGCCTGGGCCTGGGCCTGGGCCTGGGCCTGGGCCTGGGCCTGGGCCTGGGCCTGGGCCTGGGCCTGGGCCTGGGCCTGGGCCTGGGCCTGGGCCTGGGCCTGGGCCTGGGCCTGGGCCTGGGCCTGGGCCTGGGCCTGGGCCTGGGCCCTGGGCCTGGGCCTGGGCCTGGGCCTGGGCCTGGGCCTGGGCCTGGGCCTGGGCCTGGGCCTGGGCCTGGGCCTGGGCCTGGGCCTGGGCCTGGGCCTGGGCCTGGGCCTGGGCCTGGGCCTGGGCCTGGGCCTGGGCCTGGGCCTGGGCCTGGGCCTGGGCCTGGGCCTGGGCCTGGGCCTGGGCCTGGGCCTGGGCCTGGGCCTGGGCCTGGGCCTGGGCCTGGGCCTGGGCCTGGGCCTGGGCCTGGGCCTGGGCCTGGGCCTGGGCCTGGGCCTGGGCCTGGGCCTGGGCCTGGGCCTGGGCCTGGGCCTGGGCCTGGGCCTGGGCCTGGGCCTGGGCCTGGGCCTGGGCCTGGGCCTGGGCCTGGGCCTGGGCCTGGGCCTGGGCCTGGGCCTGGGCCTGGGCCTGGGCCTGGGCCTGGGCCTGGGCCTGGGCCTGGGCCTGGGCCTGGGCCTGGGCCTGGGCCTGGGCCTGGGCCTGGGCCTGGGCCTGGGCCTGGGCCTGGGCCTGGGCCTGGGCCTGGGCCTGGGCCTGGGCCTGGGCCTGGGCCTGGGCCTGGGCCTGGGCCTGGGCCTGGGCCTGGGCCTGGGCCTGGGCCTGGGCCTGGGCCTGGGCCTGGGCCTGGGCCTGGGCCTGGGCCTGGGCCTGGGCCTGGGCCTGGGCCTGGGCCTGGGCCTGGGCCTGGGCCTGGGCCTGGGCCTGGGCCTGGGCCTGGGCCTGGGCCTGGGCCTGGGCCTGGGCCTGGGCCTGGGCCTGGGCCTGGGCCTGGGCCTGGGCCTGGGCCTGGGCCTGGGCCTGGGCCTGGGCCTGGGCCTGGGCCTGGGCCTGGGCCTGGGCCTGGGCCTGGGCCTGGGCCTGGGCCTGGGCCTGGGCCTGGGCCTGGGCCTGGGCCTGGGCCTGGGCCTGGGCCTGGGCCTGGGCCTGGGCCTGGGCCTGGGCCTGGGCCTGGGCCTGGGCCTGGGCCTGGGCCTGGGCCTGGGCCTGGGCCTGGGCCTGGGCCTGGGCCTGGGCCTGGGCCTGGGCCTGGGCCTGGGCCTGGGCCTGGGCCTGGGCCTGGGCCTGGGCCTGGGCCTGGGCCTGGGCCTGGGCCTGGGCCTGGGCCTGGGCCTGGGCCTGGGCCTGGGCCTGGGCCTGGGCCTGGGCCTGGGCCTGGGCCTGGGCCTGGGCCTGGGCCTGGGCCTGGGCCTGGGCCTGGGCCTGGGCCTGGGCCTGGGCCTGGGCCTGGGCCTGGGCCTGGGCCTGGGCCTGGGCCTGGGCCTGGGCCTGGGCCTGGGCCTGGGCCTGGGCCTGGGCCTGGGCCTGGGCCTGGGCCTGGGCCTGGGCCTGGGCCTGGGCCTGGGCCTGGGCCTGGGCCTGGGCCTGGGCCTGGGCCTGGGCCTGGGCCTGGGCCTGGGCCTGGGCCTGGGCCTGGGCCTGGGCCTGGGCCTGGGCCTGGGCCTGGGCCTGGGCCTGGGCCTGGGCCTGGGCCTGGGCCTGGGCCTGGGCCTGGGCCTGGGCCTGGGCCTGGGCCTGGGCCTGGGCCTGGGCCTGGGCCTGGGCCTGGGCCTGGGCCTGGGCCTGGGCCTGGGCCTGGGCCTGGGCCTGGGCCTGGGCCTGGGCCTGGGCCTGGGCCTGGGCCTGGGCCTGGGCCTGGGCCTGGGCCTGGGCCTGGGCCTGGGCCTGGGCCTGGGCCTGGGCCTGGGCCTGGGCCTGGGCCTGGGCCTGGGCCTGGGCCTGGGCCTGGGCCTGGGCCTGGGCCTGGGGGCCTGGGCCTGGGCCTGGGCCTGGGCCTGGGCCTGGGCCTGGGCCTGGGCCTGGGCCTGGGCCTGGGCCTGGGCCTGGGCCTGGGCCTGGGCCTGGGCCTGGGCCTGGGCCTGGGCCTGGGCCTGGGCCTGGCCCTGGGCCTGGGCCTGGGCCTGGGCCTGGGCCTGGGCCCTGGGCCTGGGCCTGGGCCTGGGCCTGGGCCTGGGCCTGGGCCTGGGCCTGGGCCTGGGCCTGGGCCTGGGCCTGGGCCTGGGCCTGGGCCTGGGCCTGCCTGGGCCTGGGCCTGGGCCTGGGCCTGGGCCTGGGCCTGGGCCTGGGCCTGGGCCTGGGCCTGGGCCTGGGCCTGGGCCTGGGCCTGGGCCTGGGCCTGGGCTGGGCCTGGGCCTGGGCCTGGGCCTGGGCCTGGGCCTGGGCCTGGGCCTGGGCCTGGGCCTGGGCCTGGGCCTGGGCCTGGGCCTGGGCCTGGGCCTGGGCCTGGGCCTGGGCCTGGGCCTGGGCCTGGGCCTGGGCCTGGGCCTGGGCCTGGGCCTGGGCCTGGGCCTGGGCCTGGGCCTGGGCCTGGGCCTGGGCCTGGGCCTGGGCCTGGGCCTGGGCCTGGGCCTGGGCCTGGGCCTGGGCCTGGGCCTGGGCCTGGGCCTGGGCCTGGGCCTGGGCCTGGGCCTGGGCCTGGGCCTGGGCCTGGGCCTGGGCCTGGGCCTGGGCCTGGGCCTGGGCCTGGGCCTGGGCCTGGGCCTGGGCCTGGGCCTGGGCCTGGGCCTGGGCCTGGGCCTGGGCCTGGGCCTGGGCCTGGGCCTGGGCCTGGGCCTGGGCCTGGGCCTGGGCCTGGGCCTGGGCCTGGGCCTGGGCCTGGGCCTGGGCCTGGGCCTGGGCCTGGGCCTGGGCCTGGGCCTGGGCCTGGGCCTGGGCCTGGGCCTGGGCCTGGGCCTGGGCCTGGGCCTGGGCCTGGGCCTGGGCCTGGGCCTGGGCCTGGGCCTGGGCCTGGGCCTGGGCCTGGGCCTGGGCCTGGGCCTGGGCCTGGGCCTGGGCCTGGGCCTGGGCCTGGGCCTGGGCCTGGGCCTGGGCCTGGGCCTGGGCCTGGGCCTGGGCCTGGGCCTGGGCCTGGGCCTGGGCCTGGGCCTGGGCCTGGGCCTGGGCCTGGGCCTGGGCCTGGGCCTGGGCCTGGGCCTGGGCCTGGGCCTGGGCCTGGGCCTGGGCCTGGGCCTGGGCCTGGGCCTGGGCCTGGGCCTGGGCCTGGGCCTGGGCCTGGGCCTGGGCCTGGGCCTGGGCCTGGGCCTGGGCCTGGGCCTGGGCCTGGGCCTGGGCCTGGGCCTGGGCCTGGGCCTGGGCCTGGGCCTGGGCCTGGGCCTGGGCCTGGGCCTGGGCCTGGGCCTGGGCCTGGGCCTGGGCCTGGGCCTGGGCTGGGCCTGGGCCTGGGCCTGGGCCTGGGCCTGGGCCTGGGCCTGGGCCTGGGCCTGGGCCTGGGCCTGGGCCTGGGCCTGGGCCTGGGCCTGGGCCTGGGCCTGGGCCTGGGCCTGGGCCTGGGCCTGGGCCTGGGCCTGGGCCTGGGCCTGGGCCTGGGCCTGGGCCTGGGCCTGGGCCTGGGCCTGGGCCTGGGCCTGGGCCTGGGCCTGGGCCTGGGCCTGGGCCTGGGCCTGGGCCTGGGCCTGGGCCTGGGCCTGGGCCTGGGCCTGGGCCTGGGCCTGGGCCTGGGCCTGGGCCTGGGCCTGGGCCTGGGCCTGGGCCTGGGCCTGGGCCTGGGCCTGGGCCTGGGCCTGGGCCTGGGCCTGGGCCTGGGCCTGGGCCTGGGCCTGGGCCTGGGCCTGGGCCTGGGCCTGGGCCTGGGCCTGGGCCTGGGCCTGGGCCTGGGCCTGGGCCTGGGCCTGGGCCTGGGCCTGGGCCTGGGCCTGGGCCTGGGCCTGGGCCTGGGCCTGGGCCTGGGCCTGGGCCTGGGCCTGGGCCTGGGCCTGGGCCTGGGCCTGGGCCTGGGCCTGGGCCTGGGCCTGGGCCTGGGCCTGGGCCTGGGCCTGGGCCTGGGCCTGGGCCTGGGCCTGGGCCTGGGCCTGGGCCTGGGCCTGGGCCTGGGCCTGGGCCTGGGCCTGGGCCTGGGCCTGGGCCTGGGCCTGGGCCTGGGCCTGGGCCTGGGCCTGGGCCTGGGCCTGGGCCTGGGCCTGGGCCTGGGCCTGGGCCTGGGCCTGGGCCTGGGCCTGGGCCTGGGCCTGGGCCTGGGCCTGGGCCTGGGCCTGGGCCTGGGCCTGGGCCTGGGCCTGGGCCTGGGCCTGGGCCTGGGCCTGGGCCTGGGCCTGGGCCTGGGCCTGGGCCTGGGCCTGGGCCTGGGCCTGGGCCTGGGCCTGGGCCTGGGCCTGGGCCTGGGCCTGGGCCTGGGCCTGGGCCTGGGCCTGGGCCTGGGCCTGGGCCTGGGCCTGGGCCTGGGCCCTGGGCCTGGGCCTGGGCCTGGGCCTGGGCCTGGGCCTGGGCCTGGGCCTGGGCCTGGGCCTGGGCCTGGGCCTGGGCCTGGGCCTGGGCCTGGGCCTGGGCCTGGGCCTGGGCCTGGGCCTGGGCCTGGGCCTGGGCCTGGGCCTGGGCCTGGGCCTGGGCCTGGGCCTGGGCCTGGGCCTGGGCCTGGGCCTGGGCCTGGGCCTGGGCCTGGGCCTGGGCCTGGGCCTGGGCCTGGGCCTGGGCCTGGGCCTGGGCCTGGGCCTGGGCCTGGGCCTGGGCCTGGGCCTGGGCCTGGGCCTGGGCCTGGGCCTGGGCCTGGGCCTGGGCCTGGGCCTGGGCCTGGGCCTGGGCCTGGGCCTGGGCCTGGGCCTGGGCCTGGGCCTGGGCCTGGGCCTGGGCCTGGGCCTGGGCCTGGGCCTGGGCCTGGGCCTGGGCCTGGGCCTGGGCCTGGGCCTGGGCCTGGCCTGGGCCTGGGCCTGGGCCTGGGCCTGGGCCTGGGCCTGGGCCTGGGCCTGGGCCTGGGCCTGGGCCTGGGCCTGGGCCTGGGCCTGGGCCTGGGCCTGGGCCTGGGCCTGGGCCTGGGCCTGGGCCTGGGCCTGGGCCTGGGCCTGGGCCTGGGCCTGGGCCTGGGCCTGGGCCTGGGCCTGGGCCTGGGCCTGGGCCTGGGCCTGGGCCTGGGCCTGGGCCTGGGCCTGGGCCTGGGCCTGGGCCTGGGCCTGGGCCCTGGGCCTGGGCCTGGGCCTGGGCCTGGGCCTGGGCCTGGGCCTGGGCCTGGGCCTGGGCCTGGGCCTGGGCCTGGGCCTGGGCCTGGGCCTGGGCCTGGGCCTGGGCCTGGGCCTGGGCCTGGGCCTGGGCCTGGGCCTGGGCCTGGGCCTGGGCCTGGGCCTGGGCCTGGGCCTGGGCCTGGGCCTGGGCCTGGGCCTGGGCCTGGGCCTGGGCCTGGGCCTGGGCCTGGGCCTGGGCCTGGGCCTGGGCCTGGGCCTGGGCCTGGGCCTGGGCCTGGGCCTGGGCCTGGGCCTGGGCCTGGGCCTGGGCCTGGGCCTGGGCCTGGGCCTGGGCCTGGGCCTGGGCCTGGGCCTGGGCCTGGGCCTGGGCCTGGGCCTGGGCCTGGGC
>CM029501.1:13254022-13279022 GCA_017140595.1 Eucalyptus curtisii | reverse complement strand
AAGATGCCTTGACCCATCAAGGGAGTCCTCTCCTTGAACTGGTATGAGGGCTTACCCAAGTCCAAGGATGTGCAGGTGGTAATCTCCCTCACCACGTCTGGTCGGTTCACATAGATTATCTGTGTGTTCCCCAGCGAGAACGCAAATGTATCTCCTGTAAAAATCATGAGACATCAGCGCATGACATCAGCCTGATCTGATTGTCCATGTCCGAACCACAAACGATCGATCCAATTCATTTAAGTGTGGGGGAAGGAGAAATGATCTGATTCTGGAGTAGTGAATTACTCCTGTTTTATTAATGAGTGAGAACGTGTCAAATGATATTTAGCGTGAATGTGAGAAGTGATTTCGGGGCGCTGGAGTCATTTTGGTTGAGTCCAATCCTGATCCAGCTCCAGTGGAGCTACCCAGCGCTCGCATCGGTCATTATCAAAGAACTACCAATAACCCCAAAAAGAAAGAGCAGACATTGGTAGGGGTTGCAAGTTTTAAAAAATGGAAACGGGCAGTGAAAGAACCTTCCACGTCTACCGCCCTATGCCGTGCGGTGTATCAACCGACATGATAGGCTTCAAGTTCAGCCTTAAGGTAGAGAAAACATATGTCACGGTGATGCACGTGGTCATCCAGATCTGACTAGGAAATCTGAGTAGCACCAATCTCTAAGTTTCATAAACTCTCTTATGATTATAAGAAAATCTTGCGTCTAATAGTTTGGAACATGGAAAATCGAAACACGTGAATATTGTTAGATTAATTGTGGAAAAGAGATGAAATTGCGAGTTAGGGCAGCCAGGAGGTGAACTACGGTATTGTTTTCTCCACTTGTCAAAGAAGGGGAAGAGGACAGCAGCGCAATCATGGCGGGCAGGGGGCTGGCCGGGCGGAGTCATGGGAACGGAGGAGGAGGAGGATCTCGCCTTTTTGATCTCCACGATGTTGCCGAGCAGGAAAGCGGGGGGCGGTCCATTGATGCCTTGTTTCCTCAGCAAGGACCTCGACTTTTCCGGTTTCACCACCAGCGCGTTGTACAGCCTCAGCAACACTACTATTACGCCCACCACGGCTATGGATATCAGTGCCTTTGCGTTCGAGTACTGCAGATACACCATTGCTGATGATCCTCCGTAGTCCTAATGGGAACGTCACTCCGGAGGTCACAGCACCAATTGGGAGGTTGCTAATGGGTTTTGGTCGGATGGATTGGGAGGTTGTGATGCTGTTGCCAGATGCTAGCTGTGACATCCCCCTTCTCCCCCCCCCCCGCCTCCCCCTCCCCCTCTTTTGTCCTCTTCCTCTCTCTCTCTCCTCTTTCTCCTCTCCCCCACGTTATTTCTCTTCCCCCTTTTGCCATCCATCCCCCTTTGGCCCCCCTTCTCTTGATGGGGAGAACAGTAACAATTCGAACAATATCGAATCAACGCAGCGGAATAAAATAATATCTCCTCTTGTGTAAATCTAATAGGAATCGATATAGTAAAATTGTTGGAGAAAACTTCCTTACGTGTTTTGAAGCTGACAAAGCGTTTCCATCGGTCAGTGCGAAGACATGCGGACTCTGTTGTCAAAATCGAAGACCGCGAGACCACGAGACTCAAAATTCAAAGTCTACCATCATTGACAGTTTCTAGACCGTTGAAGAAGACTTATCCTGAGTTGAGTATTTCTTTAAGGATTTGATTCTATCGACTGAAGAAGATCTCTCGGTTGGAGTTAGCACTTCAAGATCTGTTATTCGTATTTGAGTAATCTAGATCCTCTTGATCCGCGAATTATACTTGGAAGGTTCTACTTATGGAAACGGAGATCCTGATTGTATGGGCGGCGGGATTGATGGGCTATCGTCATTTTCCTTGAATAGATCGAGATCTCTCTAATTGATTATGTCCAACGGGTTGATTGGAAGAACTTCTTTAGAAGGTGCCAACGGTATTGAAGGCATAAAGAAGTATATAAGGGAGACATTCAAGTTGTTCAAGAGTGCCCGATAGAAAAACTTCAAAGTCTGAATCTCCTTGTTCTTTTGCGATCTTATTCGTCGAGCTATACTTGTAATCAAAGAGACTTAATTGTTGTGAGACCTTGAGGAAGTGTAGTAGAGTCTCTACCTTTGTGGAATCAGGGACGTGAGGCTGTAAATTCTCTTTTTAATTCTTAGTGAAATCTAGCCGGTGGGCTGTCGGTGCGGGAGAGTGGACGTAGGCTTGGTTTAAGCCGAACCACTATAAACTTGGAGTCTTGATTCTCTATCCCTAATATTTTTACTTTACATTGCATCTTCATACGTCCATTATTGCTTTCAATCTCTTAGTCAATCAATCGATAAAAATTAATCTATCTTGTTACAATTAGCAAAAATCAGGCTTGGCAATGACTGCTGAAACCATTCCTCTAATTGATTTTCCAAAGGTAAAGGAAAGAATCAAACAAAGACCTACGAAAGCTATTTATAAAAATCATTTTCAGAAAGTCTTTGTAAAACCTGTTGGCGAAATACTCTCAAATGTTCAAAGTATCAAAGCTCATAACACTTTGAGAAAGAATGCCTATGGTTTGGAGACTGTTAAAAGAGATTGGGCAAAAGCTGCATTTATTGCACTAACTCCACGGACCCAATAAGATGTGGGTACCAAAGAAAGCTTGAATTTTCTCTTAATTGCAGGCCACTATCAAAAGGAAGATCAAATGGTATTTGGATAGTGGCTGCTCAAGACATATGACGGGAGATTCAAGTTGCTTTATAAAACTTGTCCAAATAGATGGAGGGAAAGTTTCTTTTGGTGGTAACAGACAAAGGAAGGATTATTGGTCGCGGAAAAGTAAAAATTCGAAGTCTAACAATCAATAATGTCTCTTTGGTGGAAGGATTGAATTACAATCTACGCAGCATAAGCCGATTGTGCAATCTTTGGATTCAAGATCAACTTCCGGGAAGGAATATGTTCGGGAACTAGTAAAGACTTCTCTCAATCTTTTCGGGCGTAGACATGGAAACATCTATCTTACGGATGTGAATCAAGAAAGATCACAATGCTTAATATCGGTACAAGATGAAGCAAATCTATGGCACCGAAAGCTTGGCCATATCAACATGAAGCAAATTGCCAAAATCTCTTCCAAGAAGCTTGTTTGAGGACTACCCAATCTAAATTACCAAAAGTCTGACTTATGCACACCATGTGTATTGGTGGAAAAAGGTTTTGCCTAGTAATAATGGATGATTTTTCACGATTTACTTGGGTCTACTTTCTTGCAAATAAGTCGAGACTTTCTCTCATTTTTCTAAATTTGCTAAGAAAGTGCATAATGAAAAAGGTTATACTATTTCAAGCATTCATACAGACCATGGAGGTGAGTTTGAAAATCAAGACTTTGCTAAATTTTGTGATGAATCTGGTTTTCAGCATAAATTCTCCTCTCTATATACACTAGAACAAAATGGGGTTGTGAAAAGGAAGAATAGATCTTTACAAGAAATGGTAAGGACTCTTTTAATTGAAAGTAATATTTCTTCACGTTTTTGAAATTTGAAGCTGTTTCTACGACTGTTATATTATTAATAGAGTATTTTTAAGGCCAATTCTTGAGAAAACTCCTTATGAGCTTTTCAAAGGAAAGAAGCCAATTGTTTCGTATTTTCAAGTATTTGGTTGTAAATGCTTTATTCTGAAAAATGCAAATGATCGAGTTGGTAAGTTTGAAGAAAAATCGGACGAAGGATTCTTGCTTGGATACTCAACGTCAAGCAAAGTTTACGAGTATTCAACAAGAAGACTCGGGCTTGTGGGAAGAATCAATGAACGTTAAATTTCAAGACTCTCCACAAATTCAACCGATTCAAGCTGAAAACTACGAACTGCTCTAGACTCTACAAGGTCTACCTCCTCGAAGCAGGTTCGGATCCCGGTAGAAGTACAACTAATTGATGTTGAAGGATCAACTCAAGAAAAAGATCAACAACTTTGTCGGATTTGTCTAGTAACTAGAAGCATAAGTCTAGTCATCCCGAAGAACTCATTATTGGTGATATCAATGAGGGGATTCGTACTAGATCCAAAGGCGAGAAGAGTCTAGTCTTTGTGGCACTTATTTCTGAAATAGAACCCAAAAATATAGAAGAAGCCTTAGGCGACGAAAATTTGGATTGAAGCAATGCAAGAAGAACTTAGACAATTCAGCATCAACGATGTTTGGGAACAAAGTCAATGAAAAAGGAAAAGTTACAAGAAACAAGGCAAGACTAGTGGCTAAAGGATATACGCAAGAAAAATGGATAGACTATGACGAGACTTACGCTCTGTAACAAGGTTAGAAGCAATTAGATTATTACTTGCTTTTGCTTGCTATAAGAATTTCAGGTTATTCCAAATGGACATCAATAGTGCATTCCTAAATGGATTTATTCAAGAAGAAGTCTATGTGGAACAACCTCCTGGATTTGAAGATCCAAAGAAACCAGACTTTATGTTCAGACTGAAAAAGGCGTTATATGGATTAAAACAAGCTCCTCGAGCTTGGTACGAAAGGTTAAGTAACTTTTTAATTCAAAATGGTTTCATTAAAGGAAAAGTAGACACTACCTTGTTTATCAAAAGAAGGTAAAAGCTTTTTACTCGTTCAAATTTATGTTGATGACATTATATTTGGATCATCTAATGAGACTTTGTGCAAGAAATTTTCTAAGTCTATGCAAGATGAATTCGAGATGAGTATGATGGGTGAACTATCCTTCTTTCTTGGCTTACAAGCGAAACAAGCGAGAGAAGGAATTTTCATTCGTCAAGAGAAATATGCAAAAGAACTTGTTAAAAAGTTCGGACTGGAAAATTGCAAAAATATTGATATACCAATGTCAAGTTATTTGAAGCTAGACAAAGATGAAGGAGGGAAGAAAGTCGACCAAAAATTATACGGGAGTATTATTGGTTCACTTCTTTATCTTCTGCGTCTAGACGACATTTTGTTTAGTGTTTGCATTTGTGCTAGATTTCAATCGAGATCCCAAAGAATCACATCTAAGCGTAGGAAAACGCATCATCAAATATGTTGCAACTCTGCTGATCTTGGTCTATGGTATCCCAAGGAAGGAGACTTTATTCTCCTTGGCTATTCGACGAGATCTTGCGGGTTGCGAGTTGATAGAAAGAGCACATCCGGCACTTGTCAATTTCTTGGCAACATGGCAGTACCTTGGTTTTCAAGGAAGCAAAGTACCGTAGCACTTTCAACAGCGAAACAGAGTATGTAGCTCTTGGAAGCTATTGTTCTCAAATACTATGGATAAAACAACAACTAAGAGACTTTGGCATCGAAGACTCTTGCACCGAGATTAAATGCGACAACACCGGTGCAATTAATCTCACAAAGAATCAATTCTTCATTCGGGAGCAAGGCATATAAAGATTAAACATCATTTTATTAGAGATCATGTGCAAAGTGGAGTCCTAATACGGTTTATTGACTCAAAGAATCAACTAACGAGACATATTCACAAAGCCGCTTGAGAAAGGCTCATTTGAGTCTATACATTCAAGACTCAATATCTTATCTCTTAAAGGCGAAGAAGTTCGGACTCGAGACAAAAGTCTAAAGACATTCGGACTCGGAAGATCAAGATTCACAAGTTTGTAAGTTATTTTTGGAAGTTTATTTCATGGATAAAATCTCGAAAGGTACGTTCATCGATTAATCGGTAATTGATTGATGTTATCTTCCCAAGTTTTCATGATTATTGCAATCATTCCTTTTCGAAAAAAAGTTACTTTTTGAAATAACAGTTATCTATTTATCTTTTCAAAAAGGCAGTTATTTTTTGAAAAGGCATTTTCTATTTTTCCTTTTACGGCAATTCGTATACCCCATTTCGATCGCTTTATATCTTGTTTGTTTTCCTCTTCGCAAACCCTAGAAGCACAGAACTTTACTTTTTACTATTACTCTCTAGTTTATTCCTCGAACTTTAATCTTTCTCGCGAATCGAGTTTGGAATCTCTCAAAGATTGCAATAATGGCTTCCCAAAGAAAGTCCTCAAGAATAGCAAGTAGGGGACCACATCATATGCGTGAGGGTCCTACGCATTTTGACCTCACCGAGGAAGAAGAATCTCAAGGCAACAGCAAAGTTCACGACATTCTCAATCGCACCTTTCTCCACGAGTCTAGACCACAGAATGTTCAGCAATAACAAGAAGAAATCATTGAGGATGCCAAACTGTAAGGACTCTAAAGCCTGCTTTTGTTTTCAAGCTGTACCTTTGCTTTAAAGGAAGGAGGTTCTGCATTGAATTTCATTGATGAATTTTGAAAGAGAAAAATGTTCCAAGTGATCCACGTGTTGGAGGTTTTAGTCGGCTGATGGAAATGATGATAATAAAATGTACACTCACTTTAAGCCTAGAATGGGTGTTGCAGCAAATTTTCGAAGCAAAAGGATTGAGTTATTTCGCTCGGAGGAACACAAGCGACTTTATTCTAAGTTGTTAAAGCGAGAGGTAATCAACCCAAGAAGTGTGGACTTTGATTTCCTTGACTCTCGAATGTGAAGTTGAGAGAGAAATTCATTCTTCTTCAACTTGAACAATTTTGCTCGAATCAACGGTGGCTTATCTAGAACTTACTGCATACTTCTATTCTAATCTAAGTTTCTTGGATGCAAATAGATTTTCTTTTAGTGTTTGAGACCAGGATTATATTGTTGATATGGACACATTGGCGGATGTGATTGGAGTAGAGCGAGGGCATTTCAATCAATTAGTGTGTCCGTTGGTCGTGCGACGGTAGAGCTTGTTCGAGATGGAATGGCGGAAGGATGAATTTCGTACTTGAGGATGAATGCCTCAAATATTTTGCTTCACAAGATCGTGATCAATTGTCTTAGACCCAAATCAACCGAAGACGATGTCTCCAACTCGGAAGCAAAGCGATGTATGCTATCAATCTTTGGCAAAAAGTTCTCTTTGCGGCACTATCTTGTTTCACATGTACGGATCTATCTTTGAAGGACAAGGGTCAACTTCCTTATTCCGCACTTATTACTAAGCTATTCGAGACATCTTAATATTCAGCCTCCCAAAATTTTGTGTGTTTGAACTTTGTGATCAAATGGTGGTGGGGTGAAGATGGTTTCCAAAATGCATACGAAGGAGTTTGAACAAGGCTTTGGAGCGATTTAAGGAGAAAACCCTGTCAAGACTCATCAAGCCTCTATGTCTGCAAAAGGAAAGGGAATGAGCCCATAACAGCTCCATCCAAGAAAAGAAGAGCACTCATCTTGGAGGATGAAGAAGATGATGATGATCTCACCATATTAGCTCTTGTCTTGAGGAACCTTCAACATTTTGTTCCAAAGACGGAGGAGAGACAAGATCAAGACGAGAGAAGAAACGGACGGCGAAATGAAGAAAGGGAATCGATGAGGAAAGAAGCATAGGAAGAAATAATTCAAGAAAAAGAGGGCGGAGGAGGAGAACGGGCGAGTCGAGCATGAAGAATACTTCTCTCCACCGAAAGCAACTGAAACAGGAGAGAGCTGTTGAGAAAAGAGGTACTTCTTCAATTGCTTTTCCTAGTGAAGATGTTAGCCATTCACTGCGAGATCCGGAAGATGTATATGCCACTCAATTTCTGAGGAAGATCATGAGGTTTCATCTCTATTTGGGTGATCAAGCTGAAATGCCATCTTCTACAAATACTCCTCAAGCGATCGTGTTGAAGCAAGCACTCGGGCGATAATTCGGAGACTTTCGAAAAGTGGTTGAAATTCTTATGGAGATGCGAGGCCAAATTTATGCCCGGGATGCGAAGTTCGGAACTTGCGGAATGCGGGACAATCCTCTTCGGTTTCTCTACATGATCAAATTCATGCCATTTCTCTTCAAGTTCAAGCAAATGCCAAGGGTGAAGAAGTGGCTCAATTGAAAGAGGGTTTGAAAAGGCTGGAAGGAATTGTTCGGTCGATGGGAGATTTCAGCTTGTTCGCATTCCAAGACAATCTTAATTTTATTCTCTTTTTCTCTCTACCTTTTTAATGTTGATAAAAAGGGGGAGAAATTTGAAGTGCAAATTTGACTTATTTGACTTTGGTTTGATTTTTGTTTGGACTTTACTTTTGTTTTGGTTGTTTAGTTATGAATTTGGCTATGGTGATTTGGGTGGGTTGGATTGCTTAATGCTTGCTTTAAGTATTCTAAGCATATTGATATGATATTCATGGCAAATATAGTTGTTTTTACGGGACTAACTCTTTTCTGTGAATGCGATTCGATACTATCTTTATACTAACTCATTTAACTTTTATGAGATATCCATGTCGCTTAAAGTATTGTTTTGCGGGTCGTAAGTATCCAAATCTGCGGGAAAGTTTTGTCACCATCAAAAAGGGGAGATTGTTGGAGAAAACTTCCTTACGTGTTTTGAAGGCGACAAAACGTTTCCATCGGTCAGTACGTAGACATGCGGACTGTTGTCAAAATGCGAAGACCGCGGACCACCGGACTCAAAATTCAAAGTCTACCATCATTGACGGTTTCTAGACCGTTGAAGAAGACTTATCACGAGTTGAGCATTTCTTTAAGGATTCGATTCTATCGACTGAAGAAGATCTCTCATTTGGAGTTAGCACTTCAAGATCTGTTATTCGTATTCGAGTAATCTAGATCCTCTTGATCCACGAATTATACTTGGAAGGTTCTACTTATGGAAACCGAGATCCCGATTGTATGGGCGACGGGATTGATGGGCTATCGTCATTTTCCTTGAATAGCTCGAGATCTCTCTAATTGATTATGTCCAACGGGTTGATTGGAATAACTTCTTTAGAAGGTGCCAACGGTATTGAAGGCATAAAAAAGTATATAAGGGAGACATTCAAGTTGTTCAAGAGTGCCGATAGAAAAATTTCAAAGTACGAATCTCCTTGTTCTTTTGCGATCTTATTCATCGAGCTATACTTGTAATCAAAAGAGATACTTAATTGTTGTGAGACCTTGAGGAAGTGTAGTAGAGTCTCTACCTTTGTGGAATCAGGACGTGAGGCTGTAAATTCTCTTTTTTATTCTTAGTGAAATCAGCCGGTGGGCTGTCGGTGCGGGAGAGAGTGGACGTACGCTTGGTTTAAACGAACCACTATAAACTTAGAGTCTTGATTCTCTATCCCTAATGCTTTTACTTTACATCGCATCTTCATACGTCTATTATTACTTTCAATCTCTTAGTCTATCAATCGATAAAAATTAATCTATCTTGTTGCGATTAGCAAAAATCTCTTTGATCACCTATTCACCCCCTTTAGGTGTTCGTACTAGTTCTATCAATAATAAAATAAATACCAAGCACACGAACACAAGACGATTTTTTTACGTGGAAAACCTCCTCGATGCGAGGAGATCAAACAACCACGAGACCGGAGTCAGCCGAAAATCTTCACTATCAACAAAATTGGGTGAACAATGTTTCTCTAGCAAATACTAGAGGTATATAACAAGAAAGACCTCAAGAACATATTATTGGCAATACACATGAATTTCACAAGAGATCAAGGATAAATCGACCAAAAACGTAGGTGTTGATCAATCCACGAAAAACCTGATGTAGGGAGCTTCAAACGAAAATCAAACCGTTCAGATTCGAAGATTACGCCATGAACATGTGACAAAATTTCAGCTCAATTGGACCACGAATCAACCTCGATGCCAGCTTGATGTAAATCAAATATTGCCCCCAACCTTGAGATTTTCTGCTTTCTCTTTTTCTTTTGTTACTACGTCTTTTGCGGTTACCACTTTTAAAGATAGTGAGAAACCTATTTCTCCATATGACTTATCATATGGGCTCAAGCCCCTTTTGGGCTTACAATTCATTAGACTTCCTCTACATAGAAGTGAACCCAACTAACAAATCCCCCCTCAGGACAATGTGGAGGGATTCACCATCCCTGCTATCAATTGGCAATGTTCAAGCTTCTCTCTTGGTAGAGTCTTCATCATCATATCAAAGCCATTAGATCAGTATGAGTTTTCTCAAGTTCCAACAACTTTTCATCTAGAACATCCCTTATCCAATGATATCTAACATCAATATGTTTCGATCTAGAATGAAAAAATAAATTCTTACCGAGATGAATTGCACTTTGATTATCACAAAATAGCACATACCTCTTTTGCTTGAACCCAAGTTCTTCTAAGAACTTCTTCATCCATAGCATCTCTTTACTAGCTTCCGTCGCTGCAATAAATTTAGCTTCGGTTGTAGAAAGTGCAACACACTTCTGCAATTTTGACTTCCATGACACGGCTCCACCCCAAAAGAAATCAAATAACCGAAGTAGTTTTACGAGTATCAATATCTCTGCCAAGTCGGAATCTACGTATCCAACTAACTCGAGTTTTCCGATCCAGCGAGTTTCAAATTTGAAGTTCCCGTAGATACCTCATAATCCACTTCTTTGCATTCTAATGCTCTATGCCTAGATTTGACAAATAGCGACCAACAACGCCAGCTGCGTGCGCCAAGTCTAGGCGTGTACATACCATCGCATACATTAAGCTTCCTACGGTGAGGCATATGGAACACTTTCCATATTTTTCTTCTCTTTATCGGTCGTAGGATTTTGCTTCATATTTAACTTAAAGTGGGCAGTAAAATGAGTACTAACCACTTTAGCCTTGTCCATGTAAAATTTCTGAATGATCTTCTCGACATATTTCTCTTGTGACAAAAACAACTTCTTAGCATCTGTCTCGGGTAATTCTAAGGGAATCTACTTCGTCTAGCCGAAGTCTTTCATGTTAAAAGACTTGCTTAACTATTTCTTCAATAACTCAATTCTTCAAGCATTCCTGCCAGCAATCAGCATATCATCAACATAAAGCAAGAGAATACTAAAGTCATCATTAGAAAATTTTTGGACAAACACACGGTTATCAGGAAGTCTTCTTATAGCCACATTCGGTTATAAGCTGATGCAAACTTTTTATACCACTACCTCGGTATTTGTTTTAGGCCATAGAGACTTTTCTTCAATTTGCACACATAATTCTCTTTTCCTTTCACTTTAAAACCCTCAGGTTGTTCCATGTATATCTCTTCCTCCAAGTCACCATGTAGTAAGGTTGTTTTAACATCCATTTGCTCAATTTCCAAGTCTAGGGTAGCTGCCAAGCCTAGTGCCGCACAAATAGAATACATTTTCACTACTAGAGAAAATATATCATCAAAATCAATACCATTTCTCTGATCGAATCCCTTAACAACCATTCTAGCTTTGTACCATGGTTGTGAAGTATGTTCATCTTGCTTCAACCTATATACCCACTTGTTCTTCAAAGCTCTTTTACCTTTAGGTAACTTCACCAACTCAAAATATGATTATCATAAAGTGGCTGCATCTCATCTCGCATAGCATCAAACCAATTGCTTTTGTACTCATCTTCTATTGCTTCTACATAGCACTCTGGTTCACCTGCATCAGTCAATAATACATACTCATCTTCATAATTCCTAGTGGAAGATCGTTGGTCTCTAACGGATCTCCGGATTTGAACATCTAGTGGAACATCTAATTGAGCCTCTAGTTCATGAATAATATTATCTGTTTCAACATGTTCAGGAACATGTGCGTTATTTGGAACATTTACTTCCCTCTTGCTCTTCATCAACTTTGTGTAAGAATATTTGTAGAAGGAACTAGATCCAAATCAACCAAATTATCACTAACCTTTGGTGCTGAAATTATCTATGTTTTCTCAATATCCTCTATTGTTTAATCTTCCATAAACATAACGTCTCTGATTCTTACAATTTTATTTTCAACCGGATCATAAAATTTGTAGCCAAGCATATCCTGTCCATAACCAATAAATATGCCTGTCATGATTTCACATCAAGTCTAGACCTCTCATCTTTAGGAATAAGCACAAATGCTTTGAACCCAAAGACACGCAAATGGTCATAAGAAACATCTTTGCCCATCAAATTCTATTAGGACCATCAAACTCTAAAGCAACACATGGAGTAAGATTTAATACATGCACAACTATACTTAAAGCCTCACCCCAAAAGGATCCAAGTAGCTTTGACTATAAAAGTAAGCATCTTACCCTTTCAACCAGTGTTCTGTTCATTCTCTCGGCTAAGCCATTTAAGCGAGGCGTCTTGGGAGGTGTCTTTTGATGTTGAATACCTTGTTGTCTACAATATTCATCGAAAGGTCAATATACTCTCCCCATTATCGGTTCGATACATTTCAATTTCTTTCAAGTGTTTGTCTCTCCATTTTGGCTGAAGTTGCTTAAAAGCATCTAATACTTGATCTTTAGTTTCGGGTATGAATCCAAATTTTCCTTGAAAAAACATCTATGAATGTAATAAAATAAAGAGAGCCACCAAGTGATTTTATTTTAATAGGACTGCAAATATCATAATGCACTAAATCCGGTATACGACTTTCTTGAATGAGGGAGCTTTTGAATGCAACTGCATTGCTTTTCTGTAAGCAGTGAGCACACTTCTTTAGCGTCGAACTTTTCAATCTGAAAGGAGCTTCTTCTTGGCCAATATTGACAAACATTTCTCTTGATGTGGTGAGCCTCTTGTACCATAACTTAGCTACATCTTCGCTGTCTAATGCATTAATTTTGTCTGTGGACAACTTTGCCTACATAATGTACAACGAATAATATTTTTCACCTCTAGCCCTGATAAGAGAACCTTTAGTGAGCTTCCATTGACCATTGCGAAGGTCTTGCAATACCCTTCATCATCCAACTTGCACATGAAAGCAAATTTAGCGGATATCGGGTATATGTTTAACATTATTCAATACTAACCTTGTGCCATTGTTGGTTTCTAGGCACACATCACCGATGTCTACGGCTTGAGCTAGCCCATTGTTTCCCATCTTCACGGATGCGAAGTCACGACTGTATGATGTAAAGAAATCCCTACGAGACGTAGCATGAACAAATGCACCACTATAAATTACCCAACTAGTCTCATGAGATATAAAATTCACCACATCATCATCAAAAATAATGAGAAAGTCTTCTTTAAGTGCAGCAACACAATTGTCATCTTGTCATTATCACTTTTCTTCTCTTTACCTTTCTCCTTTTGTTTCTCCTTTTTAGCTGGTGACAAAACCTCTTAATATGTCCTTTCTAATGACAATAATGGCACTCAATATTAGCAAATTTATTATACTTACCTCTACTTTTATCTCGATTTTTATCTCTATTTCTCGGACCTCGAGACTCACTTCTTCCCCTTTTCTCAACAACCAAGGCATCATAATGTGAAGAGGACGATCCTTGTGTTTTCCTTCTCATCTCTTCATTCAAAATACTACTCTTGGCCAAATCCATGGTAATCGTACCATCCGAGCAAAATTAGACAAAGATGTTCGGAACGTCTCTCATGAGTCGGCAAAGTACCAAGTAACCATAGTGCTTGTATCTCATCATCAAACTTGATTCCCATCGCAGCCAAATGAGTTATAATTCCTTGAAAAGAATTTAAATGATCAATCAAGCAGTACCATCTTGATATCTCGAGCCATAATCTGTTTTATCAAAAATAACTTATTATTCCCAGTCTTTCGAGCATATAAGCTGTTTGAGCTTATCCCATAAACTGCGTGCATGTGTTTCCTCAATAATATGGTTCAAAACATTATCATCCACCCACTACCTAATATAACTACACACTTGACGATGAAATATAGACCATTCAGCATCGGTTTTATTCTCGGTTTCTCCTCGGCAAATACGGGCAATTAAAAATCTTTCACATATAAAGGTCTTCCATCTTCCCCTTCCAAATATGATCATTCGAACCATTCGGTGTAACCATTCTACTCGTATTTGTTTCCATTTTTTAACACAAGGCAGAAAAATCAAGCAATAACCTAGCTACGATACCACTACGATGGGAGAACAATAACAATTCGAGCAACATCGAATTAACGCAGTAGAATAAAATAATCTCTCATCTTGTGTAAACCTAATAGGAATCGATATATTATAGTAAAATAAATACCAAGTACACAAACACAATACGATTTTTAACGTGAAAAATCTCCCCGATGTGAGGAGATCAAAAAACCACGGGACCGAGTCCACCCGAAAATCTTCACTATCAACAAAATTGGGTGAACAATGTTCTTCTCTAGCAAATACTAGAGGTACATAGCAGCAAAGATCTCAAGAACATAATTCTTAGCAATACACATGAATTTCACAAGAGATCAAGGATAAATCGACCAAAAACACAAGTTTTGATCAATTCATGAAAACCTGATGTAGGGAGCTTCAAACGAAAATCAAACTGTTTAGATTCGAGAAGATTGTGCCACAAACATCTGACAAAATTTCAGCTCAATTGGACCACGAATCGACCTCAGATGCCCGGCTTGATGTTAATCATATATTACTTCCCAGATTTTCTACTTTCTCTTTTTCTTTTGTTACTACGTCTTTTTGTGGCTACCACTTTTAAAGATAGTGAGAAACCCCATTTCTCCATATGACTTATTATGGGCTCGAAGCCCTTTTTGGGCTTGCAACTCGTGGGTTTTCCTCACATAGAAGTGAACCCGGCTAGCATCTCTCTCTCTCTCTCTCTCTCTCTCTCCTTCTCTCTCTCCTTCCTCCGCCACCCCACCCAACCCACCCCTTCTTTTGTCTTTTCTTTCTCTCTCTCTCTCTTTCTCCCTCTCTCCCTCTCTTCTTTTCCCCCTCCCTCGGCCGAACCTCCCTTTCTTCTCCTTCTCCTCCTCCTTCTTCTTGCTTGTTCTGCTTCACCCACCACCACCACCATCGCCGCCCCACGCCCTACTCACCATCACCATCATCATCTCCACTTCTTGGCCGCCGAACCACCACCACTCACCGCTCGTCAATGGCTTGAGTCTCACTATCGAGCCCGACGAGCCGTCGTGCCATCCATGCTACCGCAAGCCATCACAAGCCATCCGCTCGCGGCTGCGAGCCACCCCAAAGCCAAGCCCTCCCCGCTTGGTCATGGGTTTGAGGAGCGGCCACACCGCCATCTTCGTCGTGCCATTTGTGCCACCGTTGGTGTGGTGAGACTCATGTCTTCAACGCCGTCGCTGCCATCGTGAGCTCGCCGTCGCCGGAAATCGTTGAGTTAACCTCTGTCGTGGATTAGGGCGTTAATTGCATTTAGGGGTGGTTAGTTTAATATCAACGGCGATTAGTATTAGTTAATTTTAGTTTATTCTTAATTGCGATTAATAATGGTTTATATTATTTTTAATTGCAATTAGTTTAAGTAATAACGATTAGATTAATTAATTGTGGTTAGATTCATTAATTGAGTTTACTTTAATTAATCGTAATTTATTTATTTTAATAGTCATTTATTTAATCAATCATGATTATTTTAATTAATGTCGATTAGTTTTATTTAATTAAAGTTAGGCTAATTAATCGAGTTTAGTTTAATTAGTAAGTAATTTATTTATTTTAATTTTCGTTTATTTAATCAATCATGATTATTTTAATTAATGTCGATTAATTTTTATTTAATTAAAGTTAGGCTAAATAATCGAGTTTAGTTTAATTAATTGTAATTATCCTAATTAATCGTTATTAGTCTAATTAATCGGATTAGCTTAATTAATCATGATTAGTGTAATTAATAACGGATTAGCGTTAAGTAGAATTTTATGCCCATTTTTCTGGGTAAGATTGTGCGTAATTCCGATTGTTTGCATGTGTAATGCCATGTTATTGATTGCTCTATGATAAGTTCACTTATTATTACAAAAGAAGGTTTTATAGGCAATTAAATGGCAAAGTTTGAGGTGTCGGGTTTGGACACTGAATTTTATGTGCTAAATAAAAAAGTGGGGTTTTAAAATAGAAGTATGCAAATTTTGATGGGTTGATTTTAAATACGTACCCATGTGCGATTATTTTACAGGAATTTTAAATGTAAATATTTTCGAGGTTTGTTATTTAAGCAAGAACTCTTTTACACTAGGCTAATTGAAGGAACATAAAAATTTGCTTGAGTGTTGGCGTGCTTATGTGGTCATTTAATTGAACCCGTCACCCAGCGGGAGTTTGAGGCTAACGCTTGATTTTTATCGAGATGCCTAGCGGGGTGCGGATACCAAGTCTTGAGTTGAGGCGAGACCGATGCTCCTTTATGGAATACCGTCTAGGCGAGGGTTCTAGATAATGTCATACCCGATGGGGCGGGACGACCGCCAACTCGTGAGTTGGGCATGGTATGGCACGTGCCAAAGCGGGTTTTACCTTATAATTGGGACCCATGTGAATGCTTGGTGCATGATAGTTATGTGTTACGATTATTGATTATGTTTATTGTATTTATAATGACATATGTGACGTACTAATATGCAGGGGTATGCCAAGGCAAGGTAAGATTATATGTCGTTGCATGATTAGGCTGCCTGCGAGGCAATTTGCGTCCTAATTGAGGCTTAGGAAGTTGACTCGCTGAGATTTTATCTCATCCCGTTATTGTTAGCCATTTTCATGGCCGTAACGTGGAGATGCGCTAAGTGCGGATATGGTGGGCGCGAGATACGACACTTTTTGGCTAGCCTTACCGTTAGTGAAGCTAGAGTTAACCTTGACCTTTCGACTCCTTTTTGCTCATAGGTCGTGTAGGAGTTGTATTTTATTGTAAGCATGTAAATATTAAACTCCTTGGGTTAACAAGTGGATAAATAAAGGTGAGGCTTTTAGAAATCGTTTGTTGTGTTTTACTATCCCTATGTTGTTGATTAGTGGGTGTTTATTTACGTCGCTTCCACATGCACTTAATGGAAAGATAAAAGAATGGGCCGCGTCGTCACTGAGATGTCGCATTTTAATTGACCGTCAAGGATGTTCGCATGCTCGAAGTTCGGGCATGACACTAGCAAGGCTCGGTTATAACATACAAGGGTCATAAGAAATGTTGGAAGTATAACAATTCTGCTTTATTACTCGGTCACGCTGACCGTATGGCCATTAAAAAGAAAGCAATAGCTTAAAGATCATAGCACGCCGGCCAGTCCCGTCAAAGTGGAGTAAGAAAGTGGAAATCACACTCACGACCGGCATGGTTAGTCAGGAAGTGAGGACAACCAAGTGAGGACAACCAAGCACTCATTTGCTTCATGGACTCTAGATTCTTTGGAGATAGACACCGGAGCTCATTACACTAACGGGGTGGGCTCTTTTTCTTACCTCTCGAGTCCCCCACCAAGGAGTCGCTGAGGCTGCCATGACCAAGTATGGGTGCCCGAACAAAGCTGGTCGGGCTCTCTATTGACACCTAAATTTTGGCAACCAGGTCATTCATTTATTTCATACAAAATTAAGGATTAATTTTTAATCCCTAAACAAAAATATTAGAATTAAATTGCATGGCATATAATTTTAGGAGCATTTTTTATTTAGTTTATTGCATTCGCATTAAACCGGCAACTGAAAAATTTGAGTGAATGGCTCTAAAATTAATTGGACTAAGCCCGTGATGATGGAAATTTGGTCAAGCTTGTAAATCTTCATGTTGACCGA
This sequence comes from Eucalyptus curtisii, assembly GCA_017140595.1. Classification (NCBI taxonomy): domain Eukaryota; kingdom Viridiplantae; phylum Streptophyta; class Magnoliopsida; order Myrtales; family Myrtaceae; genus Eucalyptus; species Eucalyptus curtisii. Next base: position 13,261,467 of record CM029501.1, on the reverse strand, counting down.
GAATTGCATACGCTACGCATGTGGATTGTTCTGAAATTGGAAAGATCATGAGCAGTAGGGCTATTATTCCATTAAAATCTCTTATATAGGGAGAATTGGTGTCATGGTCTCGATATAGGAAGGGGTCTTCTCTGAAAGATGAGAAAGACTAATCATCTACGCGGACAATATTTGCAAGAGATTTTCTTTGTTAGGACGAAATCAAGCCAAATATACCGGGACGTTCTCAAGAAGAAGTAAATATCGCCCCTTTCCTTCAGTGCTAAAATTGTTACGTCTATATAAGCGGACAAAGAATAGACAAAAAATGGGGTTGGCTAATTTTTCTCGAAGCACATAATATAGACACATGTTCTGCCAGAAGAGAGAAAAGAGAAACGCTGGTTTTGTCTTCTTAGATGGTCCCATTGTGAGTTAGAGGGAAAATCGTGAAGTTCCTCTGGCAATTGCACGTGGTCTTCACATCATGGCTTTTCCTCATGCCATTGTGCACCTTTTGCCATCAAGCTCACTTATTCCGAAGACCAAGCCCTCGAAGTACCAACCCTGACGACCAACGAAGAACCAGCACTCACCAATTTCCCAACGTGTCAGAGATTGTCCTTGCCATGTCATTGCTTTAGCCCCACCTGAATTTCTTGCTGCAGGTTTTCTTAAGTCAAATTGCAGTCAATCTCGACGCTGCCTTCAACGTTTGTTCAGCAACTTCTGCGGTGATTTATTGCCATCCCAGGCGAAATTTTTAGACGATCTCAACAACTCCTTCCCGCACCTCAGTTGTGAACCACGCACCTTCCGACACTAGCAGCCGTTCTTGTTCGTATCCGGACCGAGTTGATTCTACGGAGTTCTTATTTTTGCAGGTTCGTTGACTGTGAGCCCACGATCATCCTTTACCGAGGAGCACCACCATGCCAAGCTTCACCCACGGGCCATTACCAGTGATCCATTGAGCCAATTCCATTGAGTTCAAATTAGGCAATATTACTTGTGAAATTAGATAATTATCTTATCTAAATTTGGTTTAGATATTTTACTGCCTAATATATGTCTATTAATATCTAATATGCATATTTTTGAGTGATAGGCATATCTCCCAATTTATGATTTATTTCCTAATTAGCAACTGCATATAATCTTTGATCCCATCTATAAGGCTTTATATGGAATTATTGATTCAGCGGGAATCTTTAAAATTGATATTTTGATCTTTAAGGCTTAAGATCGACTCGCCGATTTTATTCACGAAATTTCAAATTGGTTGGATATTATTTCCTTATTCGCATTGATTGGATGATATATGATCTTGAGTGATTTGGTGCTTATCTTACTTTAATTGCTTTATTTACCCAAAAATACAAAAAAGATTGCATTTGCATAACATGTAGATTAGAATTGATTTCCTAGATAGAATTGCATGATAGAATAGTTAGATACCTCTCTAAATATATTAGAATGCATGTTTAGATGATATCTAGGTTAGATAATATATTGGAATTAAAGCGCATGTCGAGATAAATTTCTAAGTTAAGATAGGATTCAAATTAGTTTATTTCCTAACTTAAAATAAATAATATCTTACTTTAGTTAGATTTTTATTGTTAGTAATTTTTAATTACAAATTTTTATAAAAAAATACAAAAATATCATGTGCATGTCATATAGAATTAGGTTCATGACATGCATATCATTTAGTAATTGTTGCTAAGTCCATTTAATTAGAAATTTCATATCATTAAAATTAGGCCATTTAATTAAATTGCATGACATATACCTTAGGTTTCATTAAACAATAAAAAATCCTAAAAAAATTGAGTGATTGCGTGTTAATTAGATATCATAAGTAGGGTTGTTGATGTAAATTCTGACCTAAAATTACATATGCTTTACGTATGAGGTAAGTCCCGTAATTTATTTATTGCTTTCTTGAGTGTTAAATTGGTGGTTTGCGCATCCGCATAAAAGGCAAATTAAAATCAATCCAATTTGCCTACACAATATTTTTCGAAATAAAGAGAAAAGATCTTTGAAAGAACATTAAAGAAATCTAGTGTAATCAAGTCCTGAACTCACAATCTCTTGTTCACAAAGAGTAAAGTAAATCTCATGTTACTTTACTTGGGTTTCTAAGGGTGCGTTTGTTTGTGTTTTGTTCTTTTTTTGTTCTAAGGGGAGCAGAAATAGAAAAAACTATTTGTTAGGGAGGCAGTTTTTGAACAAAACGCGTATGGTAAACTTGTTCCTAGAATAAATAAAAAAAAACGAGAAACATATTTGGTAAATTTGTGTTCTTTTTTTGTTTTTTTTAATTTTTTAATATTTTTCTTTTTTTTTTCTTTTTTTCTTTTTTTTTTTTTCTTCTTTTGGCGGTGCGAGGCCTTGGCCATGGCCGACGAGGAGGCCGGTGGCGGCCGGCGAGGGAGCCGCGGCCTCGCCTTGGGCCCAGGCGAGCTCGGGCTCGCCCGGATCCGGCGGCCGAGCCTCGCGTGTGGTAGGCGAGCTTGGCCTCGCCGGATGCTGGGCGAGCCGGGCTCGACCCGGCCCGGCGAGCCAAGCCTCACTAGGGGCCCGGCGACGCTCCGGCGAGGTGTGGCCCTCGACGGCACATCGCCGGCCCTCGTGCGGTCGTGACCTCGGCCTCGGCCATGCCGCGACCAGCCAAAGAAAAGAAGAAGAGAAGAAGAAGAAGAAGAGAGAAGAGTGGAGAGAGAAAATTTGTTCCCAAAAGTTGTTACGAAACAAACAACTTTTTTTGTTTCTTGTTTACGTTCTTTTTTTGTTCCGGAACAAAAAAATAGATTTGGAACAAAATGCAAACAAACGCATTTCTGTTCTTTTTTTGTTCCGAGAACAAAAAAACAGAATTTTTGTTCAAAAAACAGAAAACAATGAACACAAACAAACACTACCTAATCGACCCACCAAAGAATAGATTAGCGACTCCTAGATAATAATCTTTTGCATGGTAAATACTTGAACCTAAGTTGCGGGTGGTATGGGCTTGGAAGAGCCCAACCTAAGTTTAGACTTAGTAATCCATTAGCCAAATCCTAGATGGTTCACCCGAGATTAGGTTGCGACACTCTCGAACAGTGCCCATTAGCTATTGTATTTTCCAGCAAATAGCTGGGTGCTCAGCCCTATCTTGGCGGTGTGGGAACGAAAATGCAACCGCGATCAGGACTTGCTAAAATTATATTTTCAAATTTTTAAGATTTGAAACTTGTAAAACCCTATAGAATTTTTTTTTTGAACTGTCATCTGGGAGAGTTGAGAGCACGAGAAATCTCCTCATCATGATTGTTTATTGTAGGTTTTGGGTGTCTTCTAGGACTAAGAAACTCGTTTCACGCGATTGTAATACTCTCTTTGGCAATTATAATATAACCATCTTGTCAATTTCTCCTCCTGAATAACCACACAACTGAACCATGTAAGTCCGTTGTGTCCTAGTTTATTTTTGTAATTTATTTCTTACTCAAATCGTTTTGTTTGTTCACATTACTCAAGTTAGGCATAATAAATTGGTGTCACTATGGCTTCTATGAAATTCAAGTTGGAGAAATATATTGGTCGGAATACTTTTAACTTGTGGTGCACTAATACAGGGATTAGTCGGACTGCGTTCTATGTGTGTCTACCAATTCGAATAGAGATTAGTAGCTCATGGATCCTTGATTCCCATGCCATAACATTTGGGACTAGTCTTTGGATTATTGGTCTATTCAGGGTGGTGCAGTGTTTATGGACAACAATGTTAAATGCAAGGTTATTAGTCCGATTAAGATGAATGATGGCATCATCACAACTTCGCAATATGTTTGACGCATTTTGGAGCCGAAGAAAAATCCAATTCTTTTAAGTAAATGGGATTATTTGGGTTGTTACTATACTTCAGTGTCGGGACTTCGAAGTTTTCGAGAGGCACAATCATTGTCCTTTAATAGTGGCCATCCTTTTTGAACAGGTCAATAGTGGTGGGCTCAAACTTAAAAAAAGAAAAAAAGAACGAGTTTGGAAAGTGAGACAAAACAGGGAAAGTAGACGTTCGGCTTAATAACAGGGTATTCGCCATGGACCCCTCGCCGAGTCAATTCAATTCCAATTCTCAGCATCTGATAAGTGCTCGCACTTTTCATTCATGCAATCGGAAAATTTTTCAGAATTATGGCTTCAATTCAAAATTTTGTAAAATTTGAGCGAAATCCGATTTTTTGAGTTTTTTAGTTTTGAGATTTTATTAGGTGGATTTTACGAGATTTGTCTCGGAGCAACGATTTAGTCGAAATGGGAATTTTAGGATTTTGCGTGCAAGTTCCATTTTACCAATGACTTGAATAATTGCTTGGGCATGCAATTTGTTGATGCATAAAGTTGTTTTATTAGCATCTAAGAGTAGTTTTTAGTGAATTCGTATTAGTTGTAGTATATTTCTTGATTTTGACATCAATTCTTGTTGAATCGTTACGACTCATTTAGCTGCTTATTGTTTGGTTTTGGTTATTGTCAGATGAGTGTTAACATCTCTTTTTCGGAGTTTGTAAATTCATATTTCAAAAGTAATATGGATTATATATAGTATGAGTTATGAAATGACATTGTTGTTACATAAAAAAAGTCGGATCGAACATTTACCACTCCTTTGTTATTTACGAATGTTTTAGAAAACGTGTTATGCAAGGTAGTATGAGAGATATATACATGTATTTCTTTGTGAACTAATTTAAGAAATGATTTCTGAATGATATGATAAATGCTTTGAAAAAGGTACTTCTAGTGGATGAGATGCGCTAAAAAATGATTGTCTATTTTGGTATATAAAATGTATTATGATTTATGAGATTGATTCTATTGGATGATGATTATTTGATGCTCAATAAGTCCGTGAACTCAATTAGTGGTTACTAGTATGCTTTATGGTTTTTGAATATCCTATTAGGCCAAGCCATAGGCTGATAATAAGTGGAAAACTTGCCACGGGAAAATCTTAGTTACATTTTTTCATAAGACATTGTATCATGACTATAGTGGAATATTGAGCGATAGATTAGTCCACACGGGCTAGCGTGGGGTGACCTACGGGGTGAGCTCCGGGAGGCTGCTTGGGAAGGTCTCCGTGCCTCTAGACCTTGTTGGGGCCAAGTCCAAGAGCTGTGTGTTCCAGCGGATTGAAAGGGAAGGTTGGAGGAAAGAAGACGAAAAAGAAATGAAGGAAAAAGAGAGGGAAGAGAGAGAGAGAGACGACGGAGGGGAGAAAAGTGTGTGTTAGAGGTTGGTGCGGCGAGACCCAGGCGACACATGTTGTCACGCCTCGAACCCGGGCACGCGCACATCCGATGGTCGATCAAATGCGACGTTCCCGGGGTGCGTCCCGCTGCCCTTTCTTTTTATCTTTCGATTAAGCACATGCGGAGCGAATTAAACAAACACCTTGACAACAACAGACACCCCGGACTCAAAAAGGAACTACTAGGACACCTACACTCAGGACCCTTCCGCCTCGAGCCGGGATCTCCAAGGCACCATGCCGGATGTCGATGTCCATAGGATGAACTACCTCCCATTCTTCTCCATTCTCGATTTCAGCGAGTCCCGTCAAACCCTCTGACAAAGGACCCTCCTAAGCCCCATTATGATGCACGATGAACCATGCCTTGAGGCGATGGGGTACCCGATGACGAAGACCCTCATCGACCCCAAATAGCGGTCACCACTAACTCACGAATGCAGGTGGTCCCAAGAATAAGAGAAGTAGGAGGGCTCGTAGTCTATCTCCTTCGGCACCCCCAAAACGAATGGGATGATCCTCCTACTTAAAGACCTGAAAATATTTAACCATGGGGTGAGATAAATCTCAATGAGTCAAAATCCTAAACCTAATTAGGACACAAATTCACCTAGAGCAGCCTAAACGGGCGTCACAAACAACTTACCTCGCCTCGGCACGTCGCACATTAGTGTCTCACATATATCATATGCATACAACAAACATATTTAATAAGCTGGAACACCTCAATTCATCTTTCAAACAATCACATGGGTCATGATTATAAGGTAAAATCGTTATGACATGTCACATTTCATGCCACACAATTTTGCCCCATAATCGGGCGCGACTATCTCAACCACTCGGGCATGTCCCAATTATTACAACCCATTAGCCACGACCAACTCAATAGTCAGCGGTCATCCGGTATAACCGAGCATTGTCCCGCTCCGTCGGGCGGCAACATCTACACCAAAGGCATTCCCTGCAGGAGTACGTGACCTCCTTTGCATAGCGCATCCCAGTTGATATGGGGCATCCGAACTTAATCAGGCATCGCCTCCCCAACTCCCATTGGGTGACGGTTCGACCATGATCACACACATATCCATACTTGGCCGAAACGTTGTCTTTGCGCTCAAATCTTTTAATTTCAAATAATGGACTTGGCCAATTTTTTCTTTTGTATTAAAAATTCCCAATAAAATAATTGTGCGTGGTCATAATTTTAAATTGAACCAATAAACATGGTACACTCCCATTTCAAAGTACGATTTTATATAGTACATATAATATTTTGGCGTTAATAGCCAGTAATCATCACCAATAAAAATCAATTTTTGCAATAATAGCCAATAATCATCACCAAGCACTCAATTGCACAAATAGGCAATCGATTTCACATATAAACTCAACCACGATGATCGGCGTAAAATTATGATTATCCGTCACAATTTACGCTAATTACAATTAATTAAATAAATAAATATTAATTAAATAAACCCGACTTAAATAATCTAACCACGGTTAATTAAACTAACCATAGTTAATTATCCTAACCGTAGTTAACTAACTAACCTATTTAACTAACCTAGGGTAGGTTAACTAAACTAACCCCTAACCAAACTAATTTAACAAACTAGTTCATCTAACTAAACTAACCAACTAACTAGTTACACTAACTAAATTAACACTAATCTTAATTAAGACTAAACTAATCCCTTAAGTGCAATTAACCTCCTAATCCGAGATTAGGCCGTTAACTCACGGATTAGCACGGCGATGGGTTCACGGCAATGGCGATGCAAAGGCGGTGAGATCTCACAACTACCGGTCACCAACGGAGGGTGACCAAGGCCAAAAATGGCCCAACAAGTCTCAGCCAAAGCTAAGATTTCGTGGACTAGATCGAGGCGCAACTAGACTTGGCCGGACGGGCTTGTGGGTGCGGGCGATTCGCTAGATGAGCAAGGGTTGCGGGCGGACAGCCGGTGGTTCGGCTGCCGGAGTTGGAGGCGGTGGCAAGGCTGGGCTGAGTGAACAGACTAATGGATGCGGTGGCAGCTCGGCCCACAGTGCGGGCGGTCGACGGGACGGCGGCTAGTTGGAGACGGTGGTGCGAGGCTGATCGGGGTTAGCGGGTGGAACGGTTGTGGCGGGCATGCGGCGGCGAAAATGA
>CM029501.1:13198148-13253922 GCA_017140595.1 Eucalyptus curtisii | reverse complement strand
AAAGATCTCAGAGGGCATGGGTATATTGCCTTGATTTTTTTAATGTTGACTTGCATTGTGATTTGTGGAACCATTCTTAATTTATAAGGCAAAGAAAATAGTTTTTTATGCACTTGGCTAAATTTTCTATGGAAATTCGTTTGACAAAAAACTCAAGACGATGCATTCCTGTCTTATTTATCATCAAATTAATTTCCATATCACAAAAATTCCAAAATTTGGTGCGCCTGTGCCATATCTACTAAAAACTAATTTTCACGACGTAAAAAATTACAAACCAAGTATATTAGCACCACATTTACTTTCAAAACTAATTTTCATGTCATAAAAATCTCAAACCAATATACCCATGCCTCCTTTTACTAGATTGAGATCTTTTGTGTGGAAATTAGTTTACGTACATGTGTGATGATGCTAGTTTGGTTTTTTTGTGGCACACAAAAACAATTTGGAGGGCGAATGCGATAGAAACTTTGTAGTCTCTCTCTCATGTATGAGCTCAATCTTTGCATCTAGATAGCTCAACATTAGATTACTATAGAGGGAGCCCCATGTGTCAGGTCAAATATCCCAACTTATGATATTTAGTTGGATCAACATTCGCTTAAAAGTTTAATTTAATGAATTATAAGTTAATTACGATATATTCATTACTCTAAACTGCACTTATCCGATGTTAGATTTCTCTAATATAACTCACACGTGTATTCTAACAAGATCATTCATTTGTGTATGTTACCGAATTTTCGAAGGGCATCATTCTTTACTCCGTTTTGGACCACGTCATGCGTTTGTCATACATGATCTAGTCATTGAATCATGTCAGAATTAATCCATGAAGACGGCACCATTTCAACAGAAAATTGGAAGCCTCTACATGACCAAAGACTCCAGCGTTGGGTAAAGATCAGAGACTCGCAAATGCGAAATCATTGAGCTCCGGGGTCCGGAATGAAATCGGGTTGGTCCGGATACTTGATTCTCGGAACAGACCTTCCATCCTTAGGGCATGCTCTTGGTTCGCAAAAGGAAATAAGAAGGAGCAGAATGACAATTCCACGAATATCTTTCGATTCAGATTATGTCGGTATCGGTGATGTTTTTGGTTTATCGACTTCCTAATCATCCTTCAAAAGCGCAAGAATTACTTGCTGTTTATAGACTCCGAAGTCCATTTGGTACATTTGGTTTCGCCGGACTTTTGATTCATGAACAAGATCGCGCCCGACAGAACCAAGATCTAGCTCAGAGGTCGGTCGATCTTAAGTTTCCAGTTTGGATCTGCAATGCCAGTTCGATTCGATCTTTCCGTTTCCTTTCGTCGGTCAGGTTCTTGCATTGGGTTGTCCTGAAGTGCACCAAGCTCTGCATCTTCGTTAATTCGTTCGTCTCTAACATATTCCATTTACTATCTCTCAAGCCTAAGCTGCCGAAATTGAAACCAGCGTGCAAAGAAGAAAATTTAGCATATTAACTTAAGTGGTAGAGCTGTTAAATGGGTGGATTGAACTGGTTCATATATGATTCAACCCAAATTGAACCATTTATTATAATGCAAATTTCTTGACCCAAATCTGACTCTTCTTGAGATTCACTTTTAGCATTTTTTCTCAATTAATGACTTTATGGATAAGCTCGTCAAGTTAATAAGGGAGCTCAGGGTCAGGTTATGGACGAAGGCTTGAAGGTGATAGTGAAAAACTTTGGCCCAGGCCAACCATAATTAATGAAACGGATTCAAATTTTGGTTTTGAATTAAACATAAACAAGATCTTAAATACTAATGGCCATTTGACAATACATTACTTGATGAGATTTTTTTTCATTTTAATTGCCGATTACGCAATTCTAATACCAATACAGAAGCGCACATATAATGAAGTAATGAAGTCAATAATTATAAAAATAAATTCATAAAAGAAGTAAAATAAGGCGCAAATGGCACCTCGTGAAGCAAATAAAATCAACGGGACCAAAAAAGGGCAGAGTTCTTGTTTCTGTTTGTATGTAGGCGGATCGACTCCAAAAGAATTTAGGTAATTAAAATGAAAGAAAAACCATCCAATGAATTTCTTGAAGTATCGGTTGTTTCAATTTACAACCATAAAAAAATTTGCTGACATCAAGTTGAAAGAAAACAAAATCCTCATCTAAGTACATACGAACTTGTCTCCGCCATAAATATCTAATGCTTCGCCATGAAGCTTTCCAGTAGCGCCCGATGGATCATCATAGGAGAGGACAACGGTTTACAATCTCAGATCTCCAAAATTTCCGGTTCTTAGTGTGTAATCAGCGAGCCACCACTGCCTTTCCTCTCTCTGTTATCTTGAACCTCTTAGTGAATTCTCGGGCATTCTACAAAAGTGAAGGGGACAGTCCTGTTAGATTTTATTGAGCTACAAAAGGCTCCGCATAGGCAGTTTGTATAAATGCCCAATCAAAAATGCAACTAAAAGATCCATGTTCTCTTATAATTCATCATAAATGAAACAGCTTTCAGGTTCTAATTACTCAGATTCCAAAATTTAGAAGAACAAAATTCAGTTCCCACTTTCCTGGAATACCAGCAGGCAAAATGCCTTCACAAAGTTCTGTTAGTCACTGGTCACGAGCCGACATCATTAGAAACAAAAGAAAAAGCAGGAACTGTCTTTGCAAGTTCATGAGCCCCACCTGCCAAAACTTACTAACTGGAGCAGCTTATTCTCAGTCATGAAAAAATAGGAAAAAATGTAACTTGCAACTAAAGATCTAAGGATGACCTCACATTCCCCTAAATTGGGTATGCAGTTAGGAAAGACAGAGGACATAAGGGGAGCCTAAGATCCAGTTGGTTCAAAAGCCAGAGCAGTAATTCTGTTTTTAGTTTTTTATTCAGTCACATATGTGCAACAATTAGCATAAAAATATCCCCTAAATGGCGACCAAGCCTGACAATTTAGATTTTGTTTTAAGTCAGTCTCTGATTCTCTACCAATCTCAAAGCTCGAATACTGATGATCATCTGAGCACACCGTAAGAAGATTGGCAAACACCAATCAACCCTCGAGTCCGTTTCATTTAGTAATAAAGTAATTATCAAGGGAAAGAAAGTGGATATGCTGATAAGAATTGCACTTGAGAAAAGCACATCAAGTGCCAAGATCACTCTTAGAACCTACTTGGCCAAACTTTCAATAGAGCAGCAATAATTTCTAAACGGAAGCTTCAACCTCAGCAGGCATCTAAAGAGAGGTTCAGAGCAGAAGTTTCTGAAAACCAAAGCACAAGTTCCTAAAGGAGCTTCTCTAGCTTAGCTTTCTAAAATTCAAATGTCAATCTATCCTCAAACTATGGAAATTTCAATAGCAACTTTTAAAGCTTGGATAACATTAAAAGACCAACATAACAGAGAAAACAGATCTTTCCCTCTTTATCATCTTATTACAAAGTAAAGTTGCTATTGATACTCTAAATGTTTCCAAAGACTGCTTCCATCTTTATCATCTTATAACATAGTAAAGTTGCCATCGATACTCAAATGTTTCCAAAGACTCCTTCCATGAATAAAACTCTTTATCATGCCTATAATTATCAGTTACTTTGTAACTTCACAGCCTAAGATTAAAACCCCTGAGGCCCCAGGTGCATCAGCATGAAACAATTGCAAATGCACCTTTGCAAGATAAGTAGATCTCACTCAGAACATGCATTTTTTTTATTACTTCAAAGTTTAAACACAGAAATTGCTGGGGACATTCCTTAAGAAAGACTAAGTTTCATGCTACATCTACATACAAACTGCCAAAAAGACATTTGCTAAATCTTAATTAAATCAATCAATGAAAACATCCAATGTGCTACAGCGGTAGACAGGTCTGTAGACAACAGTTTATACATGTGTGCCCACACATGCTAGCCCCAGAGAGAGAGAGAGAGAGAGAGAGAGAGAGAGAGAGAGAGAGAGAGTTATACGCTCCATCCTACTGACCTGCTACAAACCTTATAAATTGGCTAATAAATTTCTGCAAGACTATAAAAAAAGACACCTAATGCTGGTAAAACAGAAGTGCATTTGTACATAATTTTTCTGGTTTGACAGATTAAAGTCTAGTATCAACTATCCAGGTTAATTTCCTGCAGACAACATTCATGAGGCCAAATCAAACAAAAGCACCCTCCCTTTTGTCCACTTTTTTTCATTCCCTCCGCATTTTGCTACTCTCCTACCCAAACACAAATAATTCTCCGGGGGAGGACTACACTACTGTACTGATTCCACATACCAATGAATTAGCATTTGAGACATCTCAAATGCAGATCTCTTTCAAATGGTTTTGTGTTAGATATGGATGTAATGGACATGTGATGTGAAACTCTAGCTCTGTCCAATGAGTTAGTCCAGTGGGCATTTCAAGCCCAGAAGCTATAAAACAAACTTAGAAGCAGCTCTGTATCACATACCCATGGAACTTGAATATCTTAACTTTCTCCATGTATAATTGTTAATTCCCCAAATGCATCAGTTTGTTGGAAACAACCACACAATTACATCAATGGTAATAACACTTTGCCAAGAGAAATAGAAATGCTGCCAAGAGGCCTACCTCCCATTCTACTCTCCAAGTCACACTAACAAATATGGCTTTTCTAAAAGTAATATTCATCCAAACCACCTATATCCTCTTCTAGAACTGGTACTGATCGGACAGTTCACACCTCTAAATTGGAGGATCCATATCCTACTAAGCTATATCTGCAAGTCTTGTCAAGCACACTCCTTAATACATTTCCGATAGTTTAATGCATCATTTGCTGGTTATGCAATGTATCACCAGCAAGTCAATTTTGCGATTTGAAGCAAAAAAGTACAAACTAACAACTCAATGGATGAACAAGAACACAGGATCTAAAAGAACCACAAAGAAAGGAGATCGTCGAGCGTTCACACTTACCGTGGATTGAGCTGGAGGGGGATCGATGAACCGTATGGACATCTTAGCGATCTCCGCGATCGCATCCTCTCTAACACCAGGAACGTCACTGCTCAAGTCCTCGAACGCGGCCTCGAACGCCTCCTGCCAAAACTTGTGCATCCTCATCCGCCTGCTATTCGTGTACACGTCCCACATGTGCTTCACCAGCTTCTCCCTCTCCTCCATCTCCTGCACAAGCATCACGCGGATCAACCGACGAGATCCAATCCAAACCCTAGCGACGGGCCCGCGCACACGAAAGCACGGAAGAGACAGAGCGCGGGGGGCGCTCACGAGGACGTCGAGATCGTCGCGGATGGGGGCGTCGAGGTCGTCGGAGAAGCGGTTGAGGTTGCCGGCGGACCACCGGAGGGTGACGGTGCCGGTGAGCATGGACCAGAAGGCGAGCAGGAGGATGGCGGCGAGCGCCCAAATCTTGTACCGGCCGCGGCCGAAGACGCCGGAATCGGGGCCCTCCCTCTTCGCGTTGGCGGCCGCCGCCGCCGACGACGTCGACAGGGGGAGGGAATCGTCATCCTTCATGTCGGTCGGAGGGGGAGGCGGCGGCGGCGGCGGGGGCGAGGAGCTCCGGCGGGGTTCGATGGGGCCGTCGTCGGCGGCGCTACTGCTCGCGCGGGGAAGGAGCGGGATCGGGAGGGGCGCGATCTGAGGAGAGAGAGGGAGAGAGCGAGCCGTGTCATTTGCGAGAATTTTTTTTGGAAGCGAAACATTATTTTTTTTCCTTTTAGCGGGCCACCACTTTATAATATATTATTATTATTTTTTATTCCAAGCGATTTTCGTTGACGTCGAATCCGATTTTCCGTCCGGACTCTCTCTGTCCAGACTCCCAGAGTCAATGGCTCGATACACGGGCCGCGGGTCGATCACGTGAACGAGGGAGGTGGCCGCGGGTCGATCCGGGGGAAGCCCCGTCGGGGCGCTGCAGCCCAGATGCACGCCACCGCGAGTCTAAATCTGCACTTCGAGCTTCATTCATTTTGTATATTTTTTAGAAAAAAATTTTCTTCATTACTTGTCGTTCATTTCACTTAAAAAAATGAGTTCACAAAAAATATTTTTCTAATCAATGATATATTATGCATAAACATTTTTCAAAATATGATTATATATTAGTGCTTGAATCCAAAACTTTTTTGAACATGGGAATTACAATGCAAGTTCCCAAGTCTCCAACAACCGGGCTGAATCCATCAAGGTTGGGCTCGGGTCTAAGTCTCTAACCCTCGAGAACGACTTAATTGAGATCGAACCTAGGTCCACGAGGTTAGGATCAAGACCTCGTTCCCAAGCCCAGCCTCTTACGCCTATGGTAGGTCCATCAAGGACGAGCCCAACCAAATGGTGCGTGTGCCCTATTAGGGTGAGCATAGTCCGGATTTGGCCCACTTTTAATTCTAAAACCAACCCGATAGACAGATAGTTGGTCCTCAATTTTTAGGACCGAGGACCGACCCATATGAGCTTTGACTCGGGACCGAACCGACGCCATGGGTTTGGCCTGCCTGTCAACCCGGACCAACCGATAATTTTTCATTTCATTTTTTATACTCCTTAAAAAGCGATTGAGACTGTGATCGACTCAATGGATTGATCCTTAAGGTCAACCCAAGATTAACAATAATTTTTTATTTCATTTTTCAGATACTTGAAAGAAAGAACTAGATGACCGTACCGACTAACGGTTCAATACGAAAGGTCAAGCAAGAAGGCAAGCGCATTGGTCAACTAGGTGAGCGCGAACAAAATGAGTATCGCACGTCAAGCGGGGAGCAACAAGCCAAGAGAGCAAAATGAGCGGCACGAGTGACCCCAAAGCGAGCGAGGCGAGTGTTGAGTGGCGAGGCTGAGAAGTTGTTTTTTTCGATTTTAAAGAATCAAGACTCAAGAGACAAATAGCGTTATAAGATAACGAATACTGTGGTTTATGATCTATAAGGTGTCTTTTTTAGTATGGTCCTCACAAAAACATTTTTCTTATTGTAAATTACTTATTATCGACGCCGTAAAAGATGTATTAAAAACCTAAGTTATTAAAGAATAATATAAAATTACTTGAATTTCACACTAAAAGCCGTTTAATGTTGTTACACCGTTTATTTTAAGGTTTATATAAAAAAATTATAAATAATATTATGTATATAGTTAGGGTTGGTTTGGGTTGAACAAATAGGAAGCTCTCGGCCAGAGAATCCCACCCGTGCGGTCTTTGGCCCAGTAAATTAGTTACAGGCAAACCAACCGTCTCCCAGAACCGAATCGGGGCAGGTAGAGTTAGGCGATCGAGTCATCTGTCCGGTTGACCTGACCGTGCTTTCACCCTGCCTTATGCTCTTGTGATTTCGAGGTTGTCCTCCATAAAGGTCGAAATCAAACCGCGACGCTTTGAGCCTCTAATCCTCAACACTTCGGGCTTAGGCCCACAGCCGTCCTATGAGTTGTTGATGCTCGAGCTCGAGTACTTGATTAAAGAAAGCTCATTTTTGGATATCTCTTTTAAAATTGAATTTTCAATTATTTTATATTTTTAATTCAAATTTTTAATTATTTTTATTTTAAAAAAATCCCAACTTTAATTATTTTCTTTTTATTTCCTTTTTTTTTCTTCTTCTTTGGGCAAGAAAAAAGAAAAAAATAGAAAAATATATATATATATTAATAAAAAGAGTGCACATAGAAAAATGAAATAGAATTTTCCATACTAAACGGTAAAAACTATTTTTTAACTCGTTTGTTGATTTAAGCTAAACATCAGATAATATTATCATTCAAAAAAATGATTTCTTGGAAAAAATTTCAGAACTGTCACTTTTTAAAAAAAAAAACAAATGGAGCCTACATCAAGAGAAATTCGAGGGCCAATTGTCTTATTGTGGGGTCGCCCAACTTTCACAAAGATACAAGCTCGGTCATTTTTCCACACTTTTTAGTTTCAAATGGAAACACCCCGACTTTTAAGATCAATCATGATCGCCTCTACTCAAGTCAAACTGCTAGATCCCTTGATAGTGGCATGATTTATTGGGGGGTTTTGTTGGATCTCGAGTTCACACTGTCAAATTTCAAGCATTAAAATCACGCGGACTTTGGTCTGACCTTAATATAAACATGAAACCGTATGATTGAATTGAATTGTTAGTCATGTTAGATAAGAAGGATCCAATTGAATAAAATTAATTCAATGCAACGGGCGCCGCGCAAGGATCAAATTGAGTAAAATTAAAGGCGAAGGATAAATTCAGCATTTTCACTGGATAATTAGGGATTCGAATCGAATCGAACGATTAGCTCAAGGACATCGTCCCAAAAATGATACCCAAAACGCGGTAGCAATCCGCACGAAAGAGAGGCAGACGGACGGCGCGGCGGACTTAGGGGGAGCTGGAAATGAAGTGCCCGTACTGCTCGGCGGCGTCGCAGGGGCGGTGCGCCACCGCCGGCGGCGGCCGCTCGATCACCGAGTGCACCTCCTGCGGCCGCGTCGTGGAGGAGCGCCACCACTTCCCCCACCACCTCTTCCGCCTCCGCTCCCAGGACAACCCGCTCTGCCTCGTCACCTCCGACCTCCCCTCCCTCCTCCCCAAGCCCTAGCCCCGCCGACGCCGACGCCGACCCCTTCGAGTCCACCGGCTTCATCACCGCCTTCTCCACCTGGTCCCTCGAGCACTCCCGCTCTCCCTCCGCTCCTGCCTCTCCTTCTCCGGCCACCTCGCCGAGCTCGAGCGGACCCTCGAGTCCACCAACCCCTCGTCCTCGTCGTCGTCCTCGTCGGCGGCGAGTTCCGGCGCGACGCCGTCGTCGTCGTCGACGGTCGTGGTGGACAACCTGGAGGGCGTACATGCAGATCATCGACGTGGCGTCGATTTTGGGGCTGGATTGCGACATCTCGGACCACGCGTTTCAGTTGTTTAGGGATTGTTGCTCGGCGACTTGCCTGGAGGAATCGGAGCGTCGAGGCTCTTGCCACTGCCGCTCTGGTTCAGGCCATTAGAGAGGCGCAAGAGCCTAGAACTCTTCAGGTGATGATGCCTCAGGAGTTGTCAATGTTGTCTGTCTGTCTGTCTGTCAATTTTGCAATTGATGTTCTTCGTAGAAACAATCAGTGGTATTTCATATGAAAGATGTAGTTGGATGCTTCTATGCATTACACTTGAACTGTGCACCTCAGGTTGATGATGATCCCTGCATCACATCCCTTTTGTTTTATCGATACCAGTGTGGTGGATGTAAGGCTTCCATAGATTATTACATCTAATTATCCTGTGATGGAATGTGAATTTGTGGGGGAATCCCTGTTTTGCTTCTTATAGGGCTGGTTTAGTTGGAACTATGCTGCTATGCATTAGACTTTAGTTCATATGTGAGATTCATGGTGGCAGCCGTCGTCGCGTGCTGTGTTAGTGAGGTCTTTGGTGATGTGATGATACTTTTTGGCTCTCTGGGGCTTTAATATATGTTTTTGTCTTTATAGTTGAACTTCATGCAACTATCAATACTGCATGGATCTTGAGCTGCATCAATACTGAGGCAATTGCCCTCCCATTGCCCATGTTGTTGAATGTTGTATGCGAGTGGCAGTTCGCCAGTTCCACACCTTTTCTGCGCCATAAAGGATGATCCGCTGGGCCTAGGTTGAATATTCTTGACTCGTATTGATTTTTACTGTTTCTTGGAAGTAGCAGCAGTGGATCTTGGTGCTAATTAGACAAAGAGGGTAGGTTAAAAATCTGTTTTGCTACAGGAGATACTGATGAATAAAACCTTAAGAAGTCTTGATATCATGCAAGCTTAAAGATATCAGATTAAGCGTGAGAAGTGGTCTGTCTGATAATGATATATCCACTTAAAGTCGACTGTCACTGTCTTGCTTTACTGGCTCTGGCTGTTCCCTGAGTCCTTCTACTGCAAACTGATATTGGCAAATGTATTCTTACATATACATGTTGATCTGAACACTAAATATGGGTGTCGGCTTAATAAATAACCTCCTTGTGTCTCTGATTTTGTACTTGCAAACACTGATATCTATTAGGAGTATGTTTTAGATATGCAGTGGATCAGCTTCTTTTCTATGCTTTTATATATATATATAATCAAGTTCAAAGTCTGTCGTAGCATGTGAAAGAACTCTGGCTGATCTTGCTTAATGATGGATATCCACTTTGCAAGAATAATGATTGGGGAAGAGTTGTGCATGTTAAACCTTTTGGCGAGACTTAGTTATTTGGACACTCATTGAAATTTTCACATTCTAACAAATGAACATAGAAACCAGCAAACTCGCTTAACTGTTTGGACCAGCTGACATAGTGATCCAGGAAAACTCACGTTGCTACATACAGCTCAATCAAATATAGCTCAAATGGTAGTAGGCCAATTGACTTTCAGAAGGTATTCTTGGGCAATTATTTTTGTGGCATTAACAGTCTTAAAACCCAACATAGATCTCATACATTACAGAACATAAGTGAGCTGTTTTCCTGACCTTATGATACTTAGGAAGAAATTAATGAGTTTCTCTGTTGGCTTCAGAGGACTTGTTCTGGTATGCTTAATGATTTGCTTTTCTTGGTTTGAGTACAATTTCTATTATTCAATGATTTTCTCGCAGTTCTTCATTTTCTGTGTTTATTAGGTATTTGCTAGTAAATTGCTGCTTAGAGGGATTTGCTATGAGTAACTTGTGTCTTATGTTCTGTCAGTGTTATTTTCTTTTGCTCTTCACTCAATCTTAGAGCCTTCCAACTTTCTCCTTCCTTATGGGAAATCTAACACAAAGTTTAATGTTCAGGAAATTTCAATTGCAGCTAATGTGCCTCAGAAAGAAATTGGGAAATATATCAAGATACTTGGGGAGGCTTCAGTTAAGTCAGCCCATTAACAGCACCAATATCTGTCCATATGCCAAGGTTTTGTACGCTTCCTCCAACTCAACAAATCTGCTCAGGTATTATTGTGTATTACCTAATGTTTGTTTGAGGTTGGCCATGTCGCTTGGTGAAAAGAGTTGACTTACCTTAGATGATATGATGCTACAACCCACATTGCTAAGAGGAAAAGAGCTATCTTTCTTCTTGGTTTAGGAGGAGTTGGGAGCAAGCAGGACAATACAGAATTAGGTGCAATCAATCAGCCATGTCTGCACATGGGTAAATATCAGTGGTCCAGAGAACCTGCTCTAAACAATTGTTTATAAGCTTCATAATTTGAGAAGACTGACATCCTATGAGAGTTTATGGTAAGAAAATAGAAAAGGACGCTGAGGGAACCTTTTACTTGACAAAATGTAAAACAAGTTCCACTGTCATTAAAAGCATTTTGAGATCTAGAAATTTTTCTGTCCTATTCAAATCATTTTATCTGCCTTAGTGTGAAAAAATAATGTCTTTATTAGGTTGCATCTCTCTCTCTCTCTCTCTCTCTCTCTCTCTCAGAGGAACCTTCACACGGTCTGATTGTGAGCCTGTCATAGTTTTGCTGCAGATGATACACGAGGAATCTCTCTTTCTCCCTCTCTTGGGCTTAAGTCAAACTACTCTTGAATCTAATGACATATTGCTTTTCCTTGATATGAGCCAATGGTAATAATTAGTTTTTAAATTCAGGAATTGGCTACTCATATTGGGGAAGTCGTGATCAACAAATGCTTTTGCACTCGTAGAAACCCGATAAGCATCTCTGCAGCTGCTATATATCTTGCCTGTCAACTAGAAGACAAGCGGAAAACTCAGGCTGAAATTTGTAAAGTCACTGGTCTGACTGAAGTCACCCTCCGAAAGGTTTACAAGGAGCTCCTGGAGAATTGGGATGATCTGTTGCCGTCTAATTACACTCCAGCTGTCCCCCGGAGAAAGCTTTTCCCACAACTGCAATTACCTCAGGCCGGACATCAGCCAAAGCTGAGACAGCTGAAGTGATCGTACTGGACAAAGATAGCCAGGTGGAGGCTAAACCAAGCAAAGATAAAAAGGCAGACAATAAATCAAATAAATTCAATGAAGTCCCTGACATGAACCATCGGGCCAGGTCAAGGAGGAATCTGAATGTAAAACTTTCAATTACCCTGGCTTTCTTTTGGGCCTTCTGGTGTTGGTTTAGCCGGAGAGAAAGGTCAGAGTGGGGGTACAGCAGTAGATATAAAGGAGGCACTGTCTAAGCATCAAAGGCCCGAGAACAAGGAAGATAAGGAGAAAAGGTCACTTTTGGCTCCATAAAGCCAAATCCTATATCAAGTTCCTCTGCTACTGCAAGCTCAGTTGCTTGGCCATTCTTTGCCTCTTCAACGAAGTCATCTTTGAGTTCACAATTTGTGGAATCGCTAAGAGGGTTGCCTGACGATGTTGAAATGAAAGAAGTTGAGATCCAAAATAAACATAGAAATGCCTAGTGCGGACATATTCGAGTGTGTAAGGTGAGAACTGAGAAGCAATCCTGCTGTGTCTTTTTGTCTTTTATAATGTATATAATAAAAAATTAACTGTTTAGTCTGTTGTTATGAATTCTTGACCACCTTCTTCTTAAAAATTTGGAAAAAAAAACCCTGTTAGTACTTTCAGTTTGAAAGTCAATGCCCATCGCATGACGCTTTTGTGATTACAACCGACTGAAGCATTTTGAGATAAGCAAGTGCGGCAATATACGTCGGGGATGGAAATTGAGATTGCTTGTGATAACTTATAATATGACCGGCTACTTTCTGAGGTTTTTGATGGCTCCTGAGTTCCTGTATCCAGATAAGTCAAGTAGGGTTGGTATTTCTACTTATGGACTGATTGTCTTATAGGAAATAATATGTAGACCCTTGTAATCATAGCTTGTTTTACCAGATTCTGCTGAAAAGAATGTAATAGTGTGTTGGTGACAAGGATCGTGCTGCTAACTGTTGGGGACGAAAAGAGAGCCCAAAACAACTTGGATGGGCGACGTTGGGATATGAATCGGTTCCCTCTAATGAATACCAACATTGACCTTCGTGGTATGGTAACGATGCGAATCTTTTGCATGCTTTTATCCATTCATTCTTTTCCTTCCATCTGATATCTAACCGTGAGAGCTCCCATATAATGATATTGTACTCTGATGGATCAAATGCTCACTTCGTCAGAGGACATGATATTGTTACCATGTGCTGCTTGAGGATAAAAAAACTGGCTAACCCATTCATCATCGGAGTAACGAAAATTACGGCCTCAAGCTGAATCTGTTGACTAGTCGCTTTTATGTAATGCTGTGTCGTCAATTGCTGGTCATTGGTGATGGGCATTCTAACCTTCTAGAGTCATATATGACGCGATACGCAGCTATGAACAAAGAGATTAACTTGTCTGTGATTGACTCGTGCTAATAAAATGATTCAGGTTTCTTGATATGTTTAGTTTTTTGTCTAATTGATGTCGGGTTCACTAGAGATCGGACAAGCTATTCCTACAGTACCAGGCATGTGAATCCACGAGACATCGGACCCATTTGATACCATATTAAATGATTTTAGGTACAGTGCCTATTCATTTTCCATTGAACAGAGTACATAAACGTAGTTAAATTTTTCAGTTTCACGCCAGAGTTCGAAGCTAAGAAACTTTGAGTGGGGTTCAATTCTTTAAGGGTTATCGCTTGGTACTATGTTTAAATACACTCACCCTCAAAATTTGCGCCTCAATCAACTCGAAAAGTTTTCCCACTCTGTCCTTTTCACCAACATTGGGTGTCCAAAGAAGGTAACACGAAACCTCAGCCAGGAATTGGTAACAGAAATAACGGACGAGGCTCCAAAACTAGAGGTGGCAAAAGACAAGGATTGGAAGAGAGGGAAGAGAGAGGGAGAGGGAGAGAGAGAGGTCCTCCTTTGTAGGAAGGAAGGAGATGATGGTGATGAGGGTTTCTCTATCTAAGATGCAACCATCACTATGCTTCTCCTTTTCCTCCTCGTTCCTCTGAGTGACAACTCTCTATTTCGTTTTGCCCAGGTACGCCACCTTCTGCTTGTCATTCACCATCTTAAATCATTGATATTCTCCTTCCATCTCCATGGAAGGTACTGCAAAAGTGTGTATACCCCCTTTTGAGTTATTTAACCTAAATCATTGCGAGGAAAAGTAAGGAAAACCAATTGCAATTACATCTCTACGATCCTTCGTTTTAAATCTCCTCGCGATAATCCTATGTTTTGTGCCTGTTGTTTTCCTGATGATGTAGTCACCCGACCTGCCTTTGAGCACTTGTATAAATTGTAATAGGAATCTTCCTCATGCAATGAGTGTCGCATCAGAAGCTTTATTCGTTCTCAAATCATTTTTCCATCTGATCGTATTGTGTTACCTGTGCGAAATTTTCTTCTTTTTCTTTAGGATGTGGAATTTGATCTGGAAATTTGCAATCACTTAAGGACTCTAATCTATTTCTTTCCAACAATTTAGATTTGAAAGCGGTGCTGAATGCGCTCGAACGTTGTGGATTCTCTTTCACAATTAACTTTCTTAGGATCTAGCACGTTGATGATTGTTCTCTTGATGACAATGCTTCTGTTGCATGGGAACTGCTTTGTCTCTTTTGCACTTGTATCCATGTCATGTCATGCAGTCTTCCTCTCAGGGGTCGTCGATCACAGGAGGAGAGCAGTTGCAGGAGTAGTGGAGGTTTCCGCATAGAAAGCCTAGCAGGAGGTTGATGGTCTGCCATTGACAGTACAAAATGTCTTCATCAAACGATACTGCTCCGTCGCCGGATTCCCCACCATCTCCCGATTCCTCTGACTCGTCCTCCCCCCGGCCCCGCAGAATCCTCACCCCCGACCCCGCCGGCCTCCTCACCCCCGAATCTTCACCCTCCCTCCACCGCCCTCCGATTCGTCCTCGCCGCCCCTGCCTCATCCTCTCCGCCTCCTTCCTCGTCCTCACCGCCACCCCTTCCTCATCCTCACCACCACCTCCTTCCTCGTCCTCACCGCCACCTCCCTCTGATGAATCGCCTCCAGAGAATTCGCCTCCATCGCCTCCCCAAGCAATAGCTCCAGCAGTGGCTCACTGGCGCCCCTCCCCCACTGAATTCTCCGCCACCACCACCGAGTACAAAGGCATTGGCACCTCCACCTCCGCCGGCACACGACACCTCCGTCCTCGAGTACACCATCGTCATCTTCTTCTTCTTCTTCGTCATCTTCGTCATCGATCAACTGGGGAATGATAGGTGGAGTCGTGGCTGGAGTAGGGTGGTTCTCATTGTTTTAATTGCTATCTGCGTCGTGTGTTGCCTGAGGAGGAAGAAGAAGAAGCGTGACGAGATGCATTATTACATGGATCATTCTCATGGTCACAAAGGTCAGTTGTAAGCTCACCTTTTTACGTGCTCCCTTCCATGATAAAACACCAGTGCTTGCATGAAAATCTTCTTCAATGCCTCTTTTCTGAAAATCTATGAACGCTTTGCATGTTAATGATATGAATAGACCAAAAGATATGCATTGCTTACGGCATATCTCAACATAATTGAATTTACTTATGCAATAACTTTGGAGTTCCCATCGAATTTGCATTCTCAAAATCTTACAGGTAAAGCATTTTCTTGTTAGGTCCCTAGTTGTAAGATTTTATGTACACCTGTGTGACCCAATTAAAACATTAAAATGTAAATTTAGGTTCAAATAATAGGCAGACCTTGAATAAGTTGAAATTCTTTTTCCGATTCTTCAATTGGCATGGAGGTATGTCGTTGCAAATAATTTGAAAGCCATCAATAGCTAAAAGAGTTCTAGTCAACCATCAAAAGCTGATTATACATCAGATGGATTGAACATTCTTCTCTACACGTTAGAAAATTACAATTCCTGTTTCTCTATCTTTAATCATGCAGTTAGTCATGACTACTACCACAGCTCACAACAGCCGCACTGGCACAATGGCACCCCTGCATCCGACCACGTTGTCAAGCTCAATCCACAGTCTGGCATCATGGGGTCCCCTGGTGGAGGCGGCTGGCCGCCCCCTCCGCCCCTCCGCCGATGATGAGCAGTGGCGACATGAGCTCAGGGCTACTGGCCCGCGCCACCATCCACCACTGCCCCCTCCATCGCCAGGCCTTTCCCTCGGCTTCAACAGCAGCACCTTCACGTATGATGAGCTGGCCCTCGCGACTGGTGGGTTTGCGCAGGCCAACATGTTGGGTCAGGGCGGGTTCGGCTATGTGCACAAAGGGGTGTTGCCAAATGGGAAGGAGGTCGCTGTGAAGAGCCTCAAATCAGGGAGCGGTCAAGGAGAGAGAGAGTTTCAAGCTGAAGTGGAGATCATTAGTAGGGTTCATCATCGCCATCTCGTGTCGCTTGTTGGGTATTGCATTGCCGGTGGACAGAGAATGCTGGTGTACGAGTTTGTTCCAAACAAGACCTTGGAGTACCATCTTTATAGTGAGTTTCATTTATTGAATCACAATACATGAAATCTAAACAATTCATTGGACAAATCCGTCTTCAATCAATTCTAACATGGAAAATCATTGTTGATCATGGAGTGACTGACAAAAAGTACCAATCATCGAAAAGTTGTTTTCACATTTCAGTGGAAGTTAAATGATGTGCTGAAAGAACAAGGTTTTTGAGATTAACAATCTTAAACAAGCCATTAAGTTATCATATAATCTCAGGGAAATCTGGGTCAATTTTCCATTCTCATGTTAATCTATGCATCTGTGGTCCCAGGTGATGATCCGGTGATGGACTGGGCAACTAGGCTTCGAATCGCAGTAGGATCTGCTAAAGGACTTGCTTACCTTCACGAAGACTGTTAGTCTCTCTCTCTCTCTCTCTCTCTCTCTCTCTGTGTGTAGAGTGCGCGCGGATGTGTCTTTTACGCAAATATTTGTGCAGGCCATCCTCGCATTATTCACCGCGACATTAAAGCCGCTAATATCCTCCTGGACAACAACTTTGAAGCTATGGTAATGTTGTTAACTACAATCATCTATAGTTAACATCACACATTTTGCATCTGTAATTGAACCATCTTGTGCAATTGATAATCATATAACCATGGTATTCGATGTTTTCCTTCCAGGTGGCTGATTTCGGATTAGCAAAATTGTCTTCCGACAATTACACTCACGTCTCTACGCGTGTCATGGGAACATTCGGGTGAGAGATTATTATTTGTCTCGTTATATGAATTGCCGTGTCAAGTCTACTACGAAGGAATCCATGTATAAATGACTTTCACGAGACCGCCTTTTGATCTTGTGATTCATGGCGAGTCTACTTAGAGTGCATGTTCAATTCTCCCTAATGCAGGTATCTGGCACCAGAATATGCATCGAGTGGCAAGCTGACCGAGAAGTCCGATGTTTTCTCTTTCGGGGTTATGCTCCTGGAAATAATTACGGGACGTAAACCCGTGGATATTCATAATGTGATGGAGGATAGCTTAGTGGACTGGGTACGCTGCTTCTAAATCATTCCTCAGTATAATATCTGATTTACCTGTTAATGAATTATGGCAAGAACAGTGACAAATTCTAAAATGTGAAGATGTGCCTCAGCGAAACTCAATAAGAATGCGATTATTCCGATCATATAAGCAAAAGGTCATCTGTTTTAGCGGCTTTCCAGTAACAAACTTGTTGGATGATACTCGACTTTAATGTCGTAAGCTTTAGCTAATTGATTTCTCACTGGACTTGAGGAGATACTGAAATCTTGAATTTGCTTGTGCTTCAGGCTCGACCACTTCTAACGCAAGCGATGGACGATGGGATCTACAATGAACTGGTGGACCCAAGGCTGGAGAACAATTTCAACCCCCATGAGATGGCTCGCATGGTCGCTTGCGCTAGTGCTAGCATTCGTCATTCTGCTAAAAAGCGCCCAAAAATGAGTCAGGTTTGAAACTTCTCTCTATGAAATCTCCTTCCCTATGACTTCATACTTCATACTAGGAAGAATTTTTAGTCTCTTCTCAATTTCAGCTGCATGTCCAAGTAATTTTTCACTTCAAAAAGTTTCAATTTATATATCTGTTCCTTAGTTATGTCCTTGACTAGATAATCACTTATCAGACGATCAATAATTTCAACTTAAGGTTTCTAGAGTTGTCGATTTAATCCAACGACTGTTCATGTGGTCTATATCACATGAAATTTCCTGCTAAAGTTCTCTGTCCCGCACCCTTTCTTTAAGATTTCGTCCGTTGCTTCTCATGAGATTGCCTGAAGTCATCCATCTCAAATTGGGATGGTGACAGAACAATTCTATGCATGTGAACGACCGTTATGTGGTTTGCAGATCGTGAGAGCGCGACGGCGATGCGTCCTTGGACGACCTGAACGAGGGAGTGAGGCCCGCCACAGCTCGGTGTTCGGCACAAATAGCAGCTCTGACTACGATGCGAGCTCATACAATGCCGACATGAAGAGGTTCAGGAAGGTCGCTTTGTCTAGCCAGGACTACGGTAGCAGCGACTTCGGGGCTTCAAGTGGCGAATCTAGGGAGATAGGTCGCTCTCCAAACAAAGCCTAAAGAAAACATCGAAAAATTTCGAAAAAACTTAACGCCAAAAAATAAGAATGGAAAATGCCGTCAAACGGCGGAAAAAAAGGAGCATTTTTAATATCGATTTCAATTTGTTATTGTGCACTAATTGTGAGGTTAAGTTAAACATTCTCATGATCTTCCCCATGTTAGAATTTCTCTCATTCTTTCTGCAGGTGTAACACTCGTTTTATAACACAAATATATGGGCATGGAGAGCTTATATGCTTCAAGAATTGAGCAAAATTAGCTCATTTATTAACTTATGTGATGTAATAAGATGTGATAATATGTGTCTCTTGCAAAATTGAATTGGGTTTTGCCAGTATTTGGACTGCTTTTGTTATCCAGCAAATGGTACGTGGAGCATAAGCAAGATTTGTAACCCATACGTTGGACTCGGCTCCCAATGTGAAGTGGAAACTGACCAAAGAAAATACAATTCAACACAAATATGTAATTTAGCTGAACTAAAGAACAAGAGTTATTAGCAAATTGTATCATGGGTTATGTCTTTGAGAGGGAGAGAGAGAAATCTTAATGGCAAAAGCAGTGTTTGCAGAAAGGGGAGGCTAATCTACAGGAATCCATTAGTCAAAAGGGAGGATATAGTCGTTCATTAAAATTATCGGTTTGGTTAAATTTGATTGGTTCAATAAAGTCGTGAACCGAAACCAAATCGATCAACTAATAACGAAAAATGTCCCAAATCGAAAAACCTGTATACCAAACTTATCGGTTTGAATTTTCGATTTTCGAGTTTTAATTGGAAAAACACATAGGCTCCAACACTGGATCGAATTCCAGTGGTCCAATACCATTTGAAAAAGATTGTTTCCTCCTTTCGTGCCCGGGCAAAACCAACAAACCAAAAGTAGGTATACTCCCAAATAGATCCTGAAGAACGTGAAAATGTGAAATTTTTGTGTCAATTACAATTAGTTAGGACCGATCAAAGAAGATAATGCACATGCCTGAGAGATATAAAGTCAAGGGAGTATCCCTAATATCCTCTCAAGCTCAAGGTAAAAAAAAAGAAGTCAACTAGAGTTTGGAGAAGAGATCTTGAAAATGCCCAAATAGATGTGTTTGGGTAAAGATTTTATTGTCTAATTAGTAGATGAAGTGAAGACGAAGTCGTACAATGCCATGACATGCATGGTACCAAATGAAATGGCAATCGATTTCACTGCATTTAGTGTGCTCATGGAAAATTTCAATGTGTGCTATTTGGATAACATTTCGATTGTTGCAGTATAAGACAATCCACAATGATGGACTCCCATGTCTTCTAATAACTATTGCAATCATAATAATTTTGATGTTGTATTAGTAAGAGTGTGATATTCTACTTCTGAACTAGAGAAATTATGGTGGTCAATTTCTTGTTAGGCCACAAAATAAAGAGTTACCAAGGAAAACAAATAGGCTATAGTAGAGCGATGATTCTGGGGTCATTAGCCCAATCATCATCATAATAAGTTGTCAACTCTAAGCTAGAATGAGCAGAAAAGTGAAAATCATAAAATAAGGTTTCCTTGACAGAACGAAGAATCCAAAAGATTAGAAAAAATGAGTTGTTCGTGGCTTTGCTAGGACTAACTAACAACGTGAACCTCATGAGCGTTGTTAGGACGAGTAACATTGAAATATAAGACTACTCATCAACTGTCAATAAAAGTGTGGGTTCAATAGGGGAGTAGGAACAACGTTGTTGTCAATGAGTCTTGCTTGAGAAGAAAGATCAATGGCATGTCTAGCTTGAGAAAGATAATGGATAGAGGAATCAAGTAACTTCTAAGCCAAAAAAGTAGATGAGTTACCCAAAATCTTTCATTTCAAAATATTGACTAAAGAATTATGGAGTTTTGAAATACCAGACAATCATTTCCGGCAATAATCATATCATTCGCATATATGAGTAGCATTATAGATCCATGAGATATTTGTTGAATAAAAAGAGTATGGTCATAAGGATTTGATTTGATGCCAAGATATTCCATGATTGAGCTAAACTTGGTATATCATGCACAGGAGCTTGTTTCAAAAATATAATGCTTAATGTAATTGACACCTTTGTCGAAAGAATGAGTGTATATCAAGGAGGCACCATCTAAATTTCCTCATTGAGATCGCCATCTTAGGAATGCATATTTGATATCCATCTAGAATAAAAACCATGACTAAACACAATAATAACAAGAAAACCGCGAACAGAAGTAAGATGTGCAATAGAAGTAAAGGTCTCTTCATAATCATTTATGTATTCTTAAATAAAACCTTTTGCTACCGTCGAGCTTTGTAGCGATCCATGGTGCCATTGGCCTTTGTTTTGATCTTAGAGAAAAAGCCCTAAAAATTCTAAACTTTACCGATTATGATACATTTACCAATTTTTTGTGACACAAAAAATCTCAAATTTTGCTATGTATGACACATTTACCTCAAAACTTTTTTTTTTTTTTTATGACTCAGAAAGTCCCAGACGCCCGGCGGCCGAGAAAACTCCGGGCACGGAGGACTCCCACCGTCGCGAAACGGGTAAGACACCAAGCCGTCTCGAGTCAATCCCGCCTCTAAGAAGGGGTCAATGGGTCCTCCAACGACGGGAAGATTTACCAAAGGGAGCTCTACTTTGCCTATGCATACTCAAAAATTTTTTTGTAATACTAAAAATCATAAATTTATACTTGTGTGATACATTTACCTCAATTTTTTTTTCGAGAATGATTTACCTCAATTTTTTTTTGTGACATTAAAACCCTAAATTTTTTAGGTTAATGTATCGTATAGATACAAGTTTGGAGTTTTTTGCTTCACAAAAGAAAAGTTTACGCTAAATGTGTCACACCGGACAAGTTTGTGGTAAACATATCATATGAGTACAAGTTTGGAATTTTCAGTATCACAAAAAAGTTTAGAGTAAATGTATTACAGCTGACAAGTTTGGGATTTTTAGTGGCTTCTCCCTTAATCTTATACACTCATTTACAACTTATAATAGATTCACCAAAAGGCAAATCAACCAAATCCAAAGATCGATGTAGTATTACATATAGCATCCCTGCAACAAACATAATCCTTTGCATGAGCCGATATTGCTGTGCGTATCACGTCAAGTTGCAAAAATATAATTTGCCAAGATGAAGAGCAACTATTGCGATTTGGTTTTATTTCGGATTTAGAATTTTTTTTTTCTTTTCCTTTCTTCTTCCTATAATTGGTCACCACCATGACGATTGTCGACGATTCACGGACCGCCCGTAAGAAGAAGAGGAAGAAAAAGAAGAACGTAATAAAATTATTAAAAAACTAAAAGAAATTTAAGTCATAAAAATATACGAAAATCGTATTAAATGACATTTCTATTCTATCTATGAAAGATACCGCAGACTAAATTATAAAATAATTTATTCTTGAAAGTTAGAATTCATGATTATCAAATAAACTTTTTATTTTTATTTTTGGTCAGAATTAAATGCACTCTAAAGCGAGCCAAAATTCACAAGTTCTGCCTACCTTGTACCTTCTTTACTTGACAAGGTGATCTTGGCTTATTCTATTAATTTATTTCTTGCTAACAAATACAATAATAATAATTCTCCGCAACCTATATTATTTATTCACCTTCTTTCTCCTACCCCCAAGCTCGCCGTCTATAAAATCCCCCTTTACCGAAAGCCCAGGTTTCCCATTTTCAGCCGCGAGAGAGAGCGAGGAAGGAACACTCCGCAAAGCCATAATCGCCGCCGCCGATCGGCGCCGCCGCCGCCGCATCGCCGATCGATGCGTTTTCTTCTCTCGAGTCGGATCCGGCTGAGGCCTTCGTATCTCTCCTCCTCCTCCTCCTCCTCCTCTTCCTTCCTCCTTCTTCTTCGCATAAACCCTAGCTCGCGACGATCCCGGAGCTCGAGCCCGCCATGGGGACTACAACAACGACGCCATGATGCGCAACCAGAACGCGGCCGTCCAGGCCCGCACCAAGGCCCAGAGCCGCGCCAACGTCCTCCAGCTCGCTGGTCCGTCCCCCCCCCCCCCCCCCCCCCTCCCCTCTCTCTCTCTCTCTGCGTCGCTCTTTGCTTTTTGGCTGTTTTGCGTCCCCGCTGTTTTCGATTGTTCAGGCGTTGCCTTTGCGACGTCGATTGGGGGAATAGTGTCTTGATCTGGAGCTCTGGTTTGTGTTGAGTCGGCATGTTGCGGTGGGGGATTTTCGGGGTGAATTATTCTCGGAGCTACAGTGATTTGTTCAGGATCTTTACGATATCGTGATTTGTCGGGGCTTGCGTTGATGCGCCTTCAATGAGGGAGTCGGGTTTTCTCTGTGCCTATTTTGTACCCTGTGCCCCCTGTCAATGGAGGAATGGGACCTTGAAGTTGCTCGATCGAATTTGTGAAGTGACAACGAGACGGCTTTTTCAAGTTTCTGCAAACTCTTCCTTAAATCTCACTTCGATATCCATCTTAGACGTTCGAAACCAAAAACCTAGGAGAACTTTTACATCCTTCTGAGATTATGCATCGAATTGGTTCTTATGTGTTGGCAGCTCCTTATTTTGCCAATTCTCCCTACTGAGTTAATCTGTTGTGCATGTTGGTGCCTGTGCTTAATGGAATTTGTTGAGCTGATATTGATGGTGTTCGATTGATTTGCAGATTGGGCAAAGCCATCCCACGGGTTTGACGGCTAATCTGTTGAAGCTTTTTGAGCCTCGACCTAACTAATACAAGCCACCTCCGGAGAAAAGAAAATGCCCGGGCCGACGCAGGTACTGCTTATACTCTATCGATATTGAGTAAATGTTGTCATTTAGATGTTAAGTAAATAGGAATTCATGCTGCTCTTGTGTTTCGTGTAGGATTTCAGCAGTTTGTCAGTCATTTTGCTGAACCTGGTGATCCTGAGTATTCTCCGCCTGTCCAGAAGGCTGAGACCCCTGTAAGAATGTTAATGTTTTTTTGTCATCTTCAAATCTCTTTGCAAAAGAACTAGTGCTCGTCACGATTTCGTTCTTGTTTAATGCATTCCACTGTCTTTGCTTTGCCTAACTTTGATGGCTTTCCTATTTTTGCTATCATATTTCATATCTTTCTTTTGTCACCTCAATAATTGGATTCTTGAATATCTTGCTTATTCTGAGGCTATAGTTTTTATTAAGATTGGGTTTGTATTAATTCAGAATGTTGGAGTTTCTATTTTGAATCCTCCATTTAGTGAGGCAATCTCATGTTACATCCTTTAATTTCAATGTATCATTATACTTCCTTTATTTGATGGATACGCTCCACTTTCCATTGATCGATTTCTTCAACCAACTGCTTGAATAAGTCCATATTTATGTGCACTCCACCGTTGGTTGTAAAAGCATATAACGTCTTTTATAACCTCTAATATGTATTGTTTATTATTCTGCCTTAATCAGCTCATATGATTGTGTCTGTTTACTCACTTCTCTATATACGAGATTTGCTCTCCTTTCGATGATACTACCTTTCCTTTAGTATTGAGTCTCATCTAACTATAACACTGTCTCATGCATGCTGGAGCATTTCATTTAACAATGAGAAACTAGAAATTAGCAGCTCATCATTTTCACTGTCCAATTTTGTCATGATCTAAGGTGAAAAGAAATGTGAATTAACTTTCAGTGAAATAAGTGTGAGAAGTGAATTAACGTTGAATTTTTATAAGTAAATGAACTTGTGATGGATGAAAAAGCCTTATAATGTTAAGTGGATGATGGAAAGTGACATTTTAAAACTAGGGTATTTCATGAAGTTGAACCTACCTGAAAAGTTTGTCCCTGTCACTTTTTTGTTGGTGGCTGCAGGAAATGCCTCAGACCTCTTCCCTTTGCTTCTATTAATTTCTGAGAAACTTATTGTGTTGTGTTTCTTTATTTTGTGACAGACTATGTAATCACGTTCATCTTACACGTATTTCATTATAAGAGGAACAGCTAGATTGTTAGCTCTGGAATAATTGGCACTTCTCTGTTTTCTTCTCTTATATGTTGTGTATCGTCTTCTTGTCATGTTCAATTGATTTAGGCTCAGAGAAGGGCTAGAATCCACAATTATGTCTGGAGAAGGGTGCTGAAAAGGCATGCTGAGGAGCTTAAGCAATGTACCTTTTCCTTCTTGTCTTGTAAAGTGGATGATTGTTTCCATATAATTAATGTTTTATGGTTTTCTGGCAGATGATCCAAACAATGATCCAAATATTTCAGGAGATCCTTACAAGACACTTTTTGTTGCTAAGCTTGTGAGTGTTGTTTGCTAGTGGTATCAAGGTTTTTGCTTTCTTAATTATTGGGCTGATGAGAATAACTTGTCTTTGTTTTCTCTTTGTTGCAGAGCTATGAAACATCTGAAAGTAAGCTTAAAAGGGAGTTTGAATCAGAGGGCCGATAAAACGGGTAGGTACATCTGAGAATCCCTGTGCGGGATTGGTAAGAACAATATTTGTATCGCTGCTTTTGATCAACCGTTTTGTATTTGAAATTTCTAACAAAACTCTTAATTTTGAGAAGCTTATTTGTTTCAGTTTGTCTCAAAGTTCTCTCTCTCTCTCTCTCTCTCGCTCTCTTCTCACTCAAAAGAAAAAGCAAAACCAATGTTGATGCATTTGCTGTTCTTATTTTCATGCAATCATGTTAAGTTATGCAAGTTTGAGGGTAAGTGGTTGTTGTATTCATTCTTTGAGAAATTTAAACATAGTAGCTCCACTTGTTTGCAAGACCTCAATACGGTTCCGTTCAACTTTGATCTGTGAATTGCGGTAATCTGTTTCCTCACTATGTTGGTTTTCTTGAACTTTGTAAATAATTTTGCTGCACCCGTTCATGTTCCTATTTGGACTTTGGGGGAAGGATTAACTGGCATAGTCTCTCTCATCTATATCCTCAACAGAGTGTAAAGTCATTGACAATGGGGCTGCTTCCTTTTCCAAGGTTTTCCTGCCGATGGAATGATCTTTTTCTTTCAATTGGGTATTGATTTTAGGAATTTCACTAGGTTAGTCTATCTGATCCAACAATTATTATGGCTTGAGAAATATCTGGTAAGGCCCGTCTATCTTTACTTTTCTAAATCTCCGTGTCTTTGGACACTGGTAAGGTGGTTTTCTCTTCACTTGTCAAAGTAAAAAAGGAAAGAAAAGTGAGCAAAGGAGGGTCTCCTCTTCTTGCCCCCTTCATTTATGTGGGGGTGTGCTGGTGGCTCATGAATTTGATTGCACACTTGCTTCGTCGTGTATGGCATGCATTGTGCCTTTTTGGCCTTTTTTCCTCAAGCAATCCGAGGGGTTGAACTTCTCTTTCTGCAATAGGTAAAGGATATAGGGAGTATCAGCTTCTATTCCTCTTTTACTCGGATTTCCAGTAACTGATTTTTTCTGCTAATCG
The DNA here is from genome assembly GCA_017140595.1 of Eucalyptus curtisii. Lineage (NCBI taxonomy): Eukaryota > Viridiplantae > Streptophyta > Magnoliopsida > Myrtales > Myrtaceae > Eucalyptus > Eucalyptus curtisii. The sequence continues at coordinate 13,228,030 of CM029501.1, read as the reverse complement.
GGATTTTGCTTTGGCTTTAAAGGCTCAAAAATCTATCAGCAGTTGGAAACAAGTCCTGGTATTTCCTGCGTTTAAATTCCTTGTTAATTGTTATTAGAAAAAAAAATTGTCCCCTGGTAAGGGAAGGTTAGTTCGAGTTGAATTCAGTTTTCCTGCGATTCTGGTGGTGATGCACTTTGCCATGGGAGGCCCTATTGATTAAAGGTGAGCACGGCTAATGAGGCAAAGTGCCTGTTTGCCGTGCCATTTAGGATTACTGTTTGCAGGCTAATTTTCTAGTATGTCATGTAGTCAATCAAGGTTCTACACGTTTTTCACAGTCATGGGATCTTTTGATTTATTGTTTGAGTTTTGACTTTTCCAGGTTCGGTTGGTCCAAGATACAGTGTCTCAAAAACCAAAAGGCTATGCTTTCATTGAGTATCTGCACACTCGGGACATGAAAGGTTGCTTCAGCTTGGCCCCATGACTTTCTTTTCCCTTTTTTTTCCCTGCATCCTGGATGACCCAGCTTGGCCTGATTGAATATACTTTGAATATGGTTCACGTCCTTCTTTGATCATTGATGGCATATGTCTGCAGCTGCCTATAAACAAGCGGATGGAAGGAAGATTGATGGTAGAAGAGTACTTGTAGATGTTGAACGTGGTAGAACAGTTCCAAATTGGCGACCTCGCAGACTAGGAGGTGGACTGGGGACGAGTCGTGTTGCGGTTGGAGGTGAAGATGCTAGTCAGAAGCAGGCTGGGAGGTAAACTAGCTTCATAGACTTTTAACGTATCTTCTGATAAATTATAGTGTTAAAGTTGCATAACTTGCATAATGACTTAAGACTGTGGTTCGGGTGGGAAATGAACTATAGACTAAATGGTAGAATTGCAAAAGTTGTATATCATCTATTCATGTAAACTATGTTGAGTTTAGTGGAAAATCAGCTGGTTATCCTGTATGATCCTGATATTGCCTCTGAAATGAGCAGACATTTTATCTTGCTAGTTTCAGAAAACCTACAATTATAGGTAGGCTGGTTATGGAGCTCCACAAATTTCAAAAGAAAATGAGAAAATATTCTTTATTGTCTCTTCTGTTGATTCTTATCTTTAATCTTTTCTAAATTTCTTTCTTCGGATTATAAGCAACTCTGACCTGATATACTTGTGACAAATCTTTAAGGGAGCAACCACCACCTGGAGCACCCTCTAGATCGGAGGAACCAAGGGCACGAGAAAACCCATATGAGAGGTTAGGATTGCTGCCTCTTTTTTAATCCCATTACTGTTCAGTTCACATGGCGAAGTATGTTTCTTAGTATTGGTCAAAATAGTGAAACTCATTTTGGTATATGTGATTTTTAAGACACCCATAAACTTGAATTGTAAGAGATAATTGTAAAATTACAAAGTTTACTAGACTTTGTAAGTTTATATTTTAGCGAGATTGTCCTTATCGAATTTCTAACTTCTTCCAGTCCATGCAAATAGTCAGGTGTCTTTGCTCAGACCAATCCAACCAAGCTTGATGTATTGCCCTTTTATTCGTCTACACGACAACAACCAAAAGGATTGTTTATGTAGGAAGAGAAATATGCTGAATGAGCTAAATAATGACCAAACTGAAACAAATGCTTCACAGAGAACCTGTTTACATGATATAACCATGAAAGCAGAAACTATTCCCACTAATTAGACCTATAATTGTTACAGAATAAATGAAAGTTTACTGAAAAATTATAAAATTATAAAATCCCGATTATTGAGAGGTGAAGAAGTGTCGCTCATAATTCACCACTGTTAATCTAGAACTCCATGAGAAACAACGATGAGGGCGTCTGTTGTAGGCATGGCTTCATGTTGGTTTGTTTGAAGGTGCTTGTCAGCATAGTTGTGGTACAGTCAGTGCCTGTTTATGTGGATGGAGTCAAGTTGAGGCACCGCACTGTCCCCTGTGGTTGGACTGGCTGACTTCATTAGGGAAACAGTGCATTTGCCAAAAGCACCGTGTCATGCCCTTCCATCTGGTTTGGGCCTTAATAAGCCCAAAAGGACAAGAAAGATTCAGTATATGATGAAATGGTCTCATCAACACCCAAAACATGAATATATTGTTTATAATAAGTCACTTGCAATTCTAGGACGAGTTCTCTTATCTCATGTTTTTAATTGAGCTCACAAGGTTTCTGAGATCTGTCACGCTAGAGTGATTTTAACCATGTTGGTAGCTTGTTGCAGGTGGATGATAAAATGTGTTAAACTCTTCTTTCGTAAATTATCTCGCAGTTATCAGATGACATAAAAAGTCTCATCTATAGGAGCTCACCTGCTTATAGTCTATATGTCTTGATATGTTGCTGACCTAGGAGAAAATATTTATTGTAGGGAGAAGTCTCGGGAAAGGGGAAGAGAGAGAGAGGAGAACGTGAAAAGTCCCGTGAGCGGTCTCATGATCGGCCAAGAGATCGTGATCGCAGAGAAGATAGGCACCACAGGGACCGTGGCCGTGACCGGGATAGGGATGGAGAGAGAGGATCGTGGCCGTGATCGTGACCGTGGCCGCGGTGACCGTGATAGAGACCGTGAACGTGATCGTGATCGTGACCGTCGTGATCGCCCTCGTGAGAGGGATAGAGAAAGGGATAGGGAAAGGGAGTATGAAGTTGACCGCGATCGGGACCGTGGCCGTTCTCATGACAAGGAAGCAGCAGACTATGATCGCGTTGAATCGAAGCATGATCGGGAGAGGCATGCAGGGAGGGAGCGAAACTATGATCGTGCTGAAGCCGAGGAGGATCAAGGATATTACAGACATTCGGAGCATGAGCCAGGGCAGTTGGAGGCTGACCGTGACTACGAGCATTATGATGCCTATGAGCACCATGGAGAAAGGGGACACTACGACCACTCTAGCGACCGTCGTTATGGTCATTATCCCGAGGATGCTCATCGCTATGATCAGATGGATGAGGACAACTATCACTACGATCGCAGTGCCAGTAGAGACCGTGATCGGGAGTAAAGATGGAGAGAGTTCATATCTGCAGAATCAACAGAATGCATGCGCTCTTTTCCCCTAGTTACTTTGAATTTGCTGGATTGTTTCGTGGGTGTTGCGCTTTGTTTATTCGAAAGTGTCGTAGACTGTGTGGTTTGTGAAACAAGACGAAACGGGTTTTTGGGGACTTCTAATTTGAATTTTCGTGTTTTTGTTTATTAAAGGATTGGCTGCCTTGGCACATGCTGTGCCTTTTTTTTCTATGTTTTTTCCTTGGCGGTTTGAGACCCAATAATAGATCTGCATAGGCTTGCTTATTACTATTAGCAATTACCATGCCCGAGCTGCAGTAAATACCAAAAGTAGGAATTGGATAAGCGATTTTTGCTGGGAATCTTGAGGCGTTTGATAAGGGTCCAAATGACGGGGAAGCATGTCGTGCGAGGGTATGGTGGGGACTGTAGGGTTGGGCTCGTGGTATGTCCTGGACAATTGATTCGATGAAACACAGCAGCAGAAACAGGTGCGGGTTGAATCACTTAGGCTTTCGAAAATGAGAAAATGGGCTTTAGAACGGTACAGAATGCCGTGCTTGTGAAGAAATAGTAGTTGGCGCTCGTGTTGCCTATGAACGGTTGGGAAGGCTAATTATGTTTTACTTGAGCTGGAGGCTGGGTTATTCCCGATGAAACACGAGAACACGATTAGAGCCCGACACTAATTTGCCGAGAGAAATCGAATTCGACCCGGCATGACTTAATTCAATATTGACAGAGTTGACACGTTTTTTCTCATTCTTAAAGGAAATTTTGTAATGTTACGTAATGACACGACAATCAATTTGGTAAGATTTCATTTGATGAGAACACGATGCCTTCAGTCAAGTCCTTTGGGCAAGGAAAAGTACTAAAAAAATATTAAATTTACTGTATGAATATCAATTCAATCTTAAATCTTTCAATTTGATTAATTTAGTCATTTTCACATTAGGACCAATTCAGTTCTAAATCTTTTAATTGGACCAATTTAGTTCTAAATATCTTCACATTAGTACTAATTTAGTTTATTTGGCTAATTTTGACCGGGTCGACGTGGATGCGGGCGGTGGCTAGACACCGACGTCGTAATTCTTTAATGATTTTTTTATTTTTTGAAATTTTTTATTAATTTTATTCTTTCCTTTTCTTTTCCTTCTTTTTCTTCTTCCTCCTTATTGGACTTTCCTCATAGTGGTTGGCAAGGACTTCGCGGCCCTCGCCTAGGGTTGCGGCCCGAGGCTTTGCCGTGGAGGCCACCTTTACTATCACAAGGCAAGGCCTATGATGGCTGCCATGGCCTTGCCAACCGCGAGTGAGGTCGCCATCGCCCATGGCAAGGCCAGGGCGAAGCCGCCACCCGCAAACCCTTGCGGCCTTGGGCGAGGCCGGTGAAGGCTTCGACCTTTGTTGGCCATTGGTGAGGGCTTCATGGCCCTTGCCCAAAGGATTCGGTGAGTCTCACCAGAGGCTGGCGGACCATTGCGAAAAAAGTCTAAGAAGGAGGAAGAAGAAGGAAAAGAAAAGGAAAAAAGAGAAGAAAAATGAAAAATAAAAAGAAAGGAAAAATAATAAAAAATTTGAAAAAAAAAATTAAAATATGCCACGTCGGTGTTCGGCCACCCACATTAGTACCGACTCACTCAAAATTAGCCGTATGGACTAAATTAATACGATGTGAAAATGTTTAGGACTAAATTGGTCTAATTGAAAGGTTTATGACTGAACTAATATCAATGCAATAGATTATGACTTTTGGTACTTTTCCCCCTTTTGGCACGAGACTCATGAGCCTTGTTGATAGAGGTGCAATCTAATTCGGGAAATTATCCAAAAAGTCATAAAATTATTGTACTTGTGCCAATTTAATTATTTGAACTTTTTAATTGTGTTAATTTAGTTTTAAACATTTTTACGTTTTGTTAATTGAATTCATCTAACCAATTTTAACCGAAAATTTGCTGACATAGGTTCCGATAGTGCCGTGTAGGATGGCTGGTGTCGACATGAATACTTTTTTTTTTTTTTTATAATTTTCTTAAAAATGAATTTTTAAATAATTTCATTTCTTTTTTTCTTTTTTCTTTCTTTTCCTTTTTTCCTACCAAGTCTAGTGATGGTCACCTGTTACAAGCAATGGGGCCACCAAGTAAGGGTTGACGAGGGTTGCCAACCCTCGACTAGTGGCTGGTAAGGGTCCTTCGACCCTCCTTGTGATTGGCAAGGGTTGCTAGTGACTTGGTAGGGTTAGAAGAATAAAAAAGGAAAAGAAAGAAAGATAAAAAAAAAAAGAAAAATGAAAAAAAAATAAAAGGGATTATAAAAAAAATAAAAGAGATTATAAAAATTGTCCATATCAATACCGGGTAGCTCGTACCACGTAAGATGGCCTAGATGTTAGAGATTTTCGACTTAAATTGGCCTAATGAACTCAATTGCCAAAACATAAAAATGTGTGGAGCTTAATTGGTATGATTAAAAGATTTATAACTGAATTGATATAGGTACAATAAGTTTATGACATTTTTGGTATTTTTCCCATTTGATTTTGACATTCTCTCAATCGCTTGGTATATGCCACCAACTATCCCAACTGTGCTCTCTATAACTTGCTTTGATACCACTTGTCACAAGCCGACACTTGACATTGCGATCATGCCGTGCTTATGCTTCCTTTGACTCGTTTTTTTTTTTTTAATTCGATGAGAAAAATTTAATTCGAAATTGATAGAATTAACACTCTCCTCCACTCATTTTTAACAACAATTTTCTTTTCGTTTCTAGCCGTGCAACTCGACTACTATTTGCTGTCAAGTGCAAGCCAACAATCAAGATTGTAGTCAAAATATATTATTCAGCACGTTGTTGTCTGATGGTCTAAACTTTTAGATAAGCTGACTGTTGTATAAACTCAAAAATTAGATAGCATCGAATCGGATTTTCGTACCCATTTCTCTTATTTTTGGGTTTCACTTACAGCATCATTCTCTTTTCGAAAGAACACTACATTTTTCATGATAAGACCGCTCCTGCTTGTCATTTTCAATATATACCTTCTAGCAACCAAATAAAAACGAATCGCAACAGTGGCTCCTCATGTTAGCAGATTGCATTCCACATCTTGACGCTATACGCGTGGTATTCTTGGCTCATGCCGGATTATATTTTGTTGCGCGAATGCTCTACGGAGTACCACATCGATCGTGAGACGGCGCTTGTTGTTTTTATCCGAGCTTCAGTAGCGGAGAAGAAGGAGACGAAGATGGTGTTCGTCGAAACGGGCGATGGACGAACCTTCTTCACGGGATTATTGCTTTGGCCATGTGCCTCTTCCCATTTCGGTACTTGTCATCACCAGAGACATGATCATCTCATATCCATGCAAACGAACCCAGGACACTCGCTTGTGATGCTTCCTGGAAATTTCCCGGAAATTCTGTCTCGATTTTGTTTTGTTCTGGAGAGTCTTGTTTAGAATGTTCACTGTTGGAAGTGACGGACGAGTGAAGAAACTGAACACTCGTTGTAACTTGTGAGTTTAGTTTTCACGTGAAATGGCTTTGCTTGATCATATATACATTAGTAAGAGCTGCATCAACACCATAGATCAGGTTTTGGAATTTCATCTAGAGAAGTTTGAATTCCAATCGGAGTGTCGTGCAGATGATATGTATGAAGACAGTCAAAGAAAATAGCATATTCATTTCACATTCCGCAATATAACTTTGGAAATGACTCTAATTAGTATATGAGTATCGCCCGAGAATTAAAAAGGGAAATTATTATGGGCGGTAAATACGATGTGAGTCCTAATTTTTTGGTTCGATTTCGTTGTTAAGAATTGATTATAAGTGAACTTAATTTTTGGATCTTAGGAAATATAGGAATCAGTGAGAATGCAGCCGGGCAGGTTTGCATTAGTAGGAGAGACCGTTGAAGGTGAAAGTATGATATTGACGGTAAATATTAATCACTATTGTCAGGAGCTCACAAGAAATGAAAGATTTTAAAGGAGACATGTGCAGGACACAAATCAAAATTGCTAATGTGCAATTATCTGAAATTTCTTTGGAATTTTTGCCCTTGCCTTAATTGTGTATATACAAAACTAATTGTAATTGATAACTGTATATAGCCGTAAATCAACTTTAAAAGTGAAGTTGAGTTTGTTGAGTCAAGTTCCGCTTGAAGTTAAAAATTAGTTTCTCGAGATTAGTTCAAACTTTGGAAAACGAAACTCGATAAAGCTTGAGTGTATTAGTAAGTGATACATAATGGAATTGACGTGAAGCTCGAGTGTTGAATCAGATCAACTTCATCCAACTCCATTACACTCCTAGGTAATGGGTTGGGGACTCCAACTCTCTGTTCCAAAGATTAACTATGGAACCTGTGAATACGTCGAAAAAATGTGACATGGACGGACAAGGTTTTAATGTCCCGTATTATCGGAAGAGAAAAAAGTAATAAAAGTGAAATACACAGAATATCCGACATCCCCTTTATCTTGGATTCTAGAAATATCTGATTCCACCAGAATTGGTACGAGAGATTAATGGTGTTGACAGATATTCAATCTGGCAGCGGCCGATGCTATGAAACTTTGTCGTGTAAGCGATAGTTCGTGCATGCCCCTCCAGCAGTCGTCGACTTTTCCAAGCCACGCTGCTGTCCTGTTGGGGAGAGATTTGAACTTGGAAATCCTGCGTAGTTTCGCACGAACGTGCGGGCATCAGCCTCTTCCGAATCCTTTCCCGATCTGACGCCTTCGACCCTCACTTCAGTGGGCTCGCACAAGGGTCGCGAGTTGCTGTAAGAACTGGACAAAAGAAGTTAATCGTTGCTGCCGACTGTTTTGTCGTGGCAGGCCTCAGCTTCCACGAAGTTTCAAGAACAGTACCCCAACTGAAAGTGACGATGCATCCTACGACCTCCCTTCGTTTCGCTTCACTTCGCTTTCCCGCTTCTCTCTTTCGAATCCCGTCGTTCGAAAACCTTTTGTGAACTTGGAATTCCGTTGCATGGCGTAGAGCAGTACTTATTACTTACGAAAGATTAATTAGCATAGAGTTTGATCTCCCGTTTTCATCTTTCTAAAATCCCGAATTCGGCTTTAGATCGATTGCGAAATAGACAGTAAATCACTTCTGAGCATGCTCCAAAATACCCAACATAAGATGTTGGATAGACTTGTTTGATTAATCGATAAGCTCGACCATATGGCAAGAACGCATTATATCTTACAACCACGATAAGTTCCGGAGCATGCTTGCTGTAGCTTATTATTTGATAAGTTAGTGAGATACATGACAAATCAAAAAATTGTCGCTATCCCTTTATCAAGCAACATTAATGATCTGATATGGACTTTCGTTTTCTTCAATTCTTGAATAACCTGCTTCACGTAGGACAGAAGCAACAACTTGGAAGTAAAATACGAAAGCGCTTAATAAATGTTGGGCCCCAATTTAACCTTAATAAATATTATTTAAGAAGAGCGTGGGCAGTTTTGTCTTCAGTAAAATTGAAATAAAAAGAGAAGGAAGAAAAAAGGTGAGAAATCATCTTAAATCCAAAGTGGGATTAGCGAGAGATATGTATAATTAATTCAGCGTGATCAGGAGGCGTTAAAAAGTGAAAAATGGAGCCCGCCTTTTCCTAACTCCAAAATGGAAAGATAATTTCAATATGAAGAAAATCTTAAATGAGAAGGACGAATAAATAATTGGACCACAAGCTTCGGGGGAGAGAGAGATATAGGATTTATAAATGTAAGAAGAGGTACTGAAGAGTGCACCTTCATAGAATTCATGCAGCAGCTTCCCACAACCAACTCCAGCAACCCTGCACACAGAAACGATAGGCCTCAAAGAAGAGCGACTAGCAATATCGAAGCTAACTGAGAAGCCGAAGAAAAAGCACTTCTTCTTACCATCTTTGTTTCCATGGCGGCTCGAACCATGGTGAACCCGAGAGCATTAGTACTGTCAGCAGCAGCATTAGCATGGTTTCTGTTGTTTACGAGTCTCATCATCTCTGTGCTGCGCGTGCTGAAAGACCATTACTACATGATAAAGCGCTGGAGGTCTCTGTGGAGGACACGCCGAGACCGGGGTTCTTGGTTAGAGCTGTTAATTTCTTGTGTAGAGCCGGAAGTCCTCTTATGAGCCAGTTTGGCCTGTGAGTTCTGGTTCTCTTCTCTGTTCTTTGAAACTTCGATAATCTTTTCGTGTCTTGATTTTAGAATGTAACATAACACGGATGAAACATATTGACAGGAAATGGAGTTTGGATGGAAGATAGTGGTGGGATCGATAATCGGCTTCTTTGGCGCAGCACTGGGTAGTGTTGGGGGCGTTGGTGGTGGTGGAATATTCGTGCCGATGCTCACTTTGATCATCGGCTTCGACCCTAAGTCCTCTACCGCCATCTCCAAATGTCAGTATATCTATGCATTTTCCGCTTTCTCCTACTTCTGAGCTTCAACAAGACGATCCATCCATTAGTATGCAATTTCCTACAATCATGTTATGAATGTCCTACATGTTCTGATTTTCCCAAACAAGGCTTTTCAACTTGGCATGGTTCACGAATGAGTTGAACATTTCTAGAAGTAAATGGGTGCAACAATTGGATGCGCAGACATGTATATGCATGAGTAGTTCGATAAGGATGCAAAAGCGAGCTGGTGTCTTGATACATATCATCTTACTACTGCATATCTTGTCACTATAAACCTACATAAGTACATACGTATATTGCGTACCTTACTCAAAACTTCTCTTCTGAAAGGTATGATAATGGGAGCAGCGGGATCGACTGTCTACTACAATTTGGAGACTCAGGCACCCGACGCTGGACATACCCCTCATAGATTACGACCTGGCTTTGCTCTTTCAGCCCATGCTCATGCTAGGAATCAGCATTGGAGTGGCCTTCAATGTCATGTTTGCCGATTGGATGGTCACAGTGCTGTTGATCATTCTCTTCATCGGTAATGATAGATCTTATGATAAATTCTAATGCATCTATCTAATCTTATGACAAATAAAATTACATTTAACTTCGGCGTGTGCATGCATGTTCTCATAAGTCACTTCTGAGGCTCAATTAATAATTGAATAACACGCACAAGAGGTCCTAGGAGAATCCGCTTCAGCTTTGCCTACCAAGCTTATCTTCTAGATATACTAAAGCAATGTATCTTTCGGGAAATAACCCGATGATATTTACAAGTTCATTCTAGAAATGTATTCAGAGCAATTTAAATCACAGGTACTTCAACGAAGGCATTATTTAAAGGCATTGATACATGGAAGAAAGAGACGCTAATGAGAAAGGCAAGTTTCTGCGCTTCCTTTATTGTAAAAAGCCCCCAGTCATCTTCATTGGACAAAGATTTGGAGATTCTTCGTGATTTTCAGGAAGCAGCCAAGTTGATGGAAGCAGAAGCAAAGCAAGATGGTGAGTTGATATGATCTGTTCCAAACATAAACATTAGTCATTTCTGTTCCAAAAATAAAACTTTATCACCAAAACGTATCTACATCCTGGACGTACAGGATCTTTATAAGTCACTCGTTCTAGAAACAAAAATTAGACCTTTCATTTTGAGGAAAAATGGAGGCTATTTAGGAATTAACTAGAGAATGTACTGTGCTAATCCTCCTCGCCCACAATCGGCCCAAAAGGGGAAGGACCTTTCCCTATGGGAGTAGGAAAATCATGATCGGGATAGCGGACCCAAGGCTATGGAACTTGGGTGTGGGTCTTTTGTCGAAATTAAATGGCCTTCCTTTTTTCTTTTTATTTCTTATTTCTCGTTAAGGGCTGAAAAATGAAATAGAGTATGCCCCGGCATATTTTTTTTTTGTTTTACGCCCCGTAACTCTTCCTCAGCCAGGCTTGGTCAAAATAGCAGAGCAAGTCAAAATATTAATTAGTAGCATAGCAAAAATGCGTTCCTCGTCATTAATATGTTTGCTCGCGGTAATTGTGGCCTCTCGTGCAATAGAAACAAAGACACAGGGAACGAACGGGTTACCTACTCTTAACGGTCAACGAACCCTTTCATTATGAATTCTTTAATTCTAAATGACTTTAATTCCAAATGAATCCAATCTCCCCAAGTAGGATTCGAACCTACGACCAGTCAGTTAACAGCCGACCGCTCTACCACTGAGCTACTGAGGAACAACGGGAGATTCGATCTCATAGAGTTCAATTCCCGTTCTCAGCTCATAACCAATATGAGCTCGAAGTTTCCTTCGTAACTCCCGGAACTTCTTCGTAGTGGCTTCGTTACATGCCTCATTTCATAGGGAACCTCAAAGTGGCTCTATTTCATTATATTCCATCCATATCACAATTCCATTCATTTAATATCCCTTTGGTGTCCATTGACATAAGAGATGTCGTTTCTAGTCTATATCTTTCTATTTCTATATATGGAAAGTTAAAAAATCATCATATAATAATCCAGAAAAGAAATCGAAATAGAAAAGAAAAAAGGGAGGTTTGGGATGATTTTGAAATCTTTTCTACTAGGGAATCCAGTATCCTTATGCATGAACATAATAAATTCGGTCGTTATGGTCGGACTCTATTATGGATTTCTGACCACATTCTCCATAGGGCCCTCTTATCTCTTCCTTCTCCGAGCTCGGGTTCTGGAAGAAGGAGAAGAAGGAACCGAGAAGAAGGTATCAGCAACAACGGGTTTTATTGCGGGACAGCTCATGATGTTCATATCGATCTATTATGCGCCTCTGCATCTAGCATTGGGTAGACCTCATACAATAACTGTCCTAGCTCTACCGTATCTTTTGTTTCATTTCTTCTGGAACAATCACAAACACTTTTTTGATTATGGATCTACTACCAGAAATTCAATGCGTAATCTTAGCATTCAATGTGTATTCCTGAATAATCTCATTTTTCAATTATTCAACCATTTCATTTTACCAAGTTCAATGTTAGCCAGATTAGTCAACATTTATATGTTTCGATGCAACAACAAGATGTTATTTGTAACAAGTAGTTTTGTTGGTTGGTTAATTGGTCACATTTTTTTCATGAAATGGGTTGAATTGGTATTAGTCTGGATACAGCAAAATAATTCTATTCGATCGAATAAGTACATTCGATCGAATAAGTACCTTGTGTCAGAATTGAGAAATTCTATGGCTCGAATCTTTAGTATTCTCTTATTTATTACCTGTGTTTACTATTTAGGCAGAATACCGTCACCCATTGTTACTAAAAAATTCAAAGAAACCTCAGAAACGGAAGAAAGGGGGGAAGGCGAGGAAGAAACAGATGTAGAAATAGAAACAACTTTCGAAACGAAGGGGACTAAACAGGAACAAGAGGGATCCACCGAAGAAGATCCTTCTCTTTTTTCGGAAGAAAAGGAGGATCCGGACAAAATCGATGAAAGGGAAGAGATCCGAGTGAATGAAAAGGAAAAAACAAGGGATGAATTCAACTTTCAAGAGACATTCTATAAAGATAGCCAAGTTTATAAAACTTCTTATATGGATAGGAATAAAAATAAAGAGAATTCGAAGTTAGAAATATTTAAAGAAGATCCATTTTTTTTATGGTTTGAAAAACCTCTTGTCACTCTTCTTTTCGACTATAAACGATGGAATCGTCCATTGCGATATATAAAAAACAATCACTTTGAAAATGCCGTAAGAAATGAAGTCTCACAATATTTTTTTTATATATGTCGAAACAATGGAAAAGAAAGAATCTCTTTTACGTATCCCCCCAGTTTGTCAACTTTCTTGGAAATGATAGAAAGAAAAATTTCTTTGTTGACAAGAGAAAAACGACCCTCTGATGAATTGTATGATCATTGGATTTATACCAATGACCAAAAAAAGAACAACTTGAGCAAAAAATTTCGAACTCGAATGGAAACTCTAAATAAAGGATCCATTACTCTAGATGTATTCGAAAAAAGAACTAGATTGTGTAATGCTGAAAATAAAAAAGAATACTTACCTAAAATATATGATCCCTTTTTGAATGGGCCCTGTCGTGGAAGGGTCAAATTTGTTTTTTCATCCCAAATCCTAAATAAAATGTCCATAAAAAATTACATCGAGACAGGTTGGATAAATAAGATTCATAGTATACTTTTTACTACTGATCAGGAAAAATTTGAAGACAAAATAGATGCATTTGATAAAAATTCATTATCAACAGAAAAAAAACTTTCTTTATTTCCATTTCCAGAAACCGAACAAGGAAGAATTCATTCAGAAGATCAAATACAAATTTTGAAAATTTTCTTCAACGCAGTTATAACTGAGCCCAAGACTAAAAGAATAAAAAAAAAATCTATTGGAATAAAAGAAATAAGGAAAAAAGTTCCTTCATGGTCATACAAATTAATCAACGATTTGGAACAACAGGAGGGAGAAAACGAAGAAATCGTGGCAGAGGATCATCAGATTCGTTCCAGAAAAACCAAACATGTACTAATTTTTACTGATAACGAGCAAAATACTGATGCTAATAGCAAAAATACTAATAATCTTGATCAAGCTGACGAAGTGACTTTCATACGTTATTCACAACAATCAGATTTTCGTCGAGACATAATAAAAGGCTCTATGCGTGCTCAAAGACGTAAAACAGTTATTTGTGAATTGTTTCAAGCAAATGTGCATTCTCCTCTTTTTTTGGACAGAATAGGCAAACCCCTTTTTTCTTTTGATATCTCCGGGATAATAAAATTCATTTTGAAAAAATGGACGTATAAAAAAACAACAGAATTAAGAATTTCGGATTATACCGAGGAAAAGAAAAAAGAAAATGAGAAAAAAAAGAGGAAGACAAAAGAGAAGAATACAAAAGACAAGAGAAAGCACGAATAGAAATAGCACAAACCTGGGATCGAGTTTTATTTGCTCAAGCAATAAGAGGATTCCTATTAGTAACCCAATCTTTTCTTAGAAAATATATTCTATTCCCTTCAGTGATAATAGGTAAAAATATAGCCCGTATGTTATTATTTCAATTTCCCGAGTGGTCTGAGGACTTAAAAGATTGGAATAGAGAAATGCATGTTAAATGCACCTATAATGGTGTTCAATTATCAGAAACCGAATTTCCAAAAAATTGGTTGACAGACGGTATTCAGATAAAGATCCTATTTCCTTTTTACCTTAAACCTTGGCACAGATCTAAGGTGCCACCCCCAGAAAGATCCGCTGAGAAATAAAGAGCAAAAAAACGATTTTTGTTTTTTAACAGTTTGGGGAATGGAAACTGAAGTTCCTTTTGGTTCTCCCAGAAAACAACGTTCATTTTTTGAACCCATTTTTAAAGAACTCAGAAAAAAAATTATCAAATTACAAAAGAATCCTTTTTTAGTTATACAGGTTTTAAAAGAAAGAATAAATCTTTTTTTAAACCTTTCAAAAGAAAGAAAAAAATCGGTCATGAAAACCATTCTATTTTTAAAAGGAATAAAAAAAGAACTTTCCAAAAGAAACCCAATTCAATTATTTGGATTAAGAAAAATAGATGAATTGAGTGAAACTAAAAAAGAAAAAAATGGGGTAATCAGCAATGGGATGATTAATGAATCGTCCATTCAAATTCGATTTATGGATTTGACAGATTCTTCATTGACAGAAAAAAAAATGAAAGACCTGGATGATAGAACCAGCACAATCAGGAATCAAATAGAAAAAATTACAAAAGATAAGAAAAAAGGATTTTTAACTGCGGAAATCAATATAAATATTAGTTCTAATAAAATAAGTTATCCTACTAAACTATTAGCATCAATAAAAAAGATTTGGCAGAAATTAAAGAAATTCAAAAGAATAAATGTTCGATTAATCCGTAAATCATATTCTTTTTTCAAATTTGTAATTGAAAGGATATACATAGATATACTTATCTGTATCATTAATAGTCCGAGGATCACTACACAACTTTTTTTTGATAATTCAACAAAAATGATCGATAAATCCATTTACAATAATGAAACAAATAAAGAAAAAATAGCTAAAACTAATAAAAATACAACTCGTTTTATTAAAAATACAATTCGTTTTATTTGGACTAAAAAAAAATCAATTTCTGATATTAGTAATCAAAATTCAAAGATTTTATTATCCTACTTCTCACAAGCATATGTATTTTACCAATTATATCAAACGCAATTTTGTAATTTGTATAAGTTAAGATATGTCCTTCAATATCACGGAACATCTTTTTTTCTTAAAAATGAAATAAAGGATTATTTTGAAACACAAGGAATTTTTTATCCTGAATTAAAACATAAAAATATTTTGAATTCGGAAATGATTCAATGGAAAAACTGGTTAAGGGTTCATTATCAATATGATTTATCTCCGATTAGATGGTATCGATTAGTACCACACAAATGGCGAAATAGATTCAATCAAACACGTATAGTGCAAAATAAAGATTTAAACAAAAGGCATTCAGATGAAAAAGATCGATTAATATTAACTAATTTCAAAAAATTAAATGATTTTGAATTCAATTCATTATCAAATTCAAAATATAACCTTCAAAAAGACTATGGATATGAGCTTTTCTCATATAAATCAATTAATTATGAAAATAAGAAGGATTCACATATTTATGTATCACCATTACGTTTAAATAATAAACAAGAGATCTCTTATAATTACAACAAGATATATAAAAAAGGTAAATTAATTAATATGCCAGGAGGTATTATCCCTATTAATTTCGAAGATGATGATATTCTAAATCTAGATAAATTTACAGATAGAAAATATTTGGATTGGAGAATTTTCGATTTTTGTCTTCGAAATAAAGTCAATATTGAGTCCTGGATTGATATCGATACCAATGGTAATAAAAATACTAAGACTGGGTTTAATAATTATCAAATAATTGATAAAATGGATCAAAAAGGTCTTTTTTTTCTTAAAATTTCCCAAAATGAAGGAATTATGGCATGCAACAAAAAAAAAGATCTTTTTGATTGGATGGCAATGAATGAAGAAATACTAAGTCGTCCCATATCAAATCTAAACCTTTGGTTCTTTCCAGAATTTGTGATCCTTTATAATACATATATTATGAAACCGTGGATCATACCAATCCAACTACTTCTTTTAAATTTTAATGAAAATGTTAGTGAAAATAAAAACATCAATAGAAAGAGCAAAAGGGATCTTTTTCGATTTTCGAATGAAAAAAAATCGATTGAATTAGAGAATCGAAATCAAGAAGAAAAAGAATCCGCAATTCGAGATAATCTTGAATCAGATGCACAAAATCAAGCGAATCTTGGATCACTTTTCTCAAACCAAGAAAAAGATATTGGAGAAGATTATGCAAGCTCCGATATGAAAAAACGTAGAAAGAAAAAAAGAATATAAGAGCAACACGGAAGTAGAGCTTGATTTTTTCCTAAAAAGGTATTTACGTTTTCAATTGAGATGGGATGATTCTTTAAATCAAAGAATGATCAATAATATCAAAATATATTGTCTCCTACTTAGACTAATAAATCCAAGAGAAATTGCTATATCCTCTATTCAAAGGGGAGAAATGAGTTTAGATATTTTGATTATTCAAAAGGATTTAACTCTTACAGAATTAATGAAAAAGGGTATATTAATTATCGAACCAATTCGTTTGTCTATAAAAAATGATGGACAATTGATTATGTATCAAAGTCTAAATATTTCATTGTTTCATAAGAGTAAGCCCAAAATGAATCAAATATACCGAGAAAAAAGCTATGTTGCTAAGATTAATTTGGATAAATCCATTGCAAGACATCAAAAAATGGCTGAAAATAGATACAAAAATGATTATGATTTGTTGTTTGTTCCCGAAAAGGTTTTATCCACTAAAAGACGTAGAGAATTAAGAATTCTAATTTGTTTCAATTCGAGGAATAGAAATGGTATTCATAAAAATCCAGTATTTTGCAACAACGTAAAAAACTGGGGTGAATTTTTGGATAAAAGAAAACATTTTGATAAAAAGAAACTAATGAAATTAAAGTTCTTTCTTTGGCCTAATTATCGATTAGAAGATTTCTCTTGTATGAATCGATATTGGTTTGATACCAATAATGGAGGCCGCTTCACTATGATAAGGATACATATGTATCCACGATTGCAAATTTGTTAATTATGCGTTTTTCATATATATTCTGTACCATATATGTATGGTATATGAAAAAAGGAGTTGCACCTATGTATTGTCTTACCTTCCAGTCTGATACATGAATACTAATTCAATGCATTTATCAATATCCAATAGATCTATAAATGATTAACGGAATCTTCTTATTTTTTCTTTTTTTATTTATTATTAGATTTCGATCCAAAATCTTTTCTCTTTTCTAAATGTAGAAATATATCACCCTTTCGTATTCCTATACGAATAAAAGAGAAAAGAAAATTGGATTGATTCATTTTATTTGACATTTTATTTGATAAAATTAAGAGTTCATAAAGAAATTAAGATTATTGTGTATACCAAATTAAAATGACTAGCATTATTCTTACTGATCAGTAAAATCCATTAAAAAAAAAGAGGATAGAAAATCCGTTTTATGGTAAAAAATTCATTCATCTCAGTTATTTCACAAGAAGAAAAAGAAGAAAACAGGGGGTCCATTGAATTTCAAGTATTTCGTTTCACCAATAAGATACGAAGACTGACTTCACATTTGGAATTGCACCGAAAAGATTATTTATCTCAGAGAGGTTTACGTAAAATCCTGGGAAAACGCCAACGACTGCTGTCTTATTTGTCAAAGAAAAATAGAATACGTTATAAAGAATTAATTAGTCAGCTGGATATTCGGGAGTCAAAAACTCGTTAAGTGAAAAAGGAATTGGAATGATTTTATTTTTTTATTCGATCTTGAATTTTAATGAACTTCTTTTCATTTTCAGCAATTCATGAAAGAATGAATCGAGGAAGAACCTATGAATGTAACAACTACAAGAAAAGACCTCATGATAGTCAATATGGGACCTCACCACCCATCAATGCATGGTGTTCTTCGGCTCATCCTTACTCTAGATGGTGAAGATGTTATTGATTGTGAACCAATATTAGGTTATTTACACAGAGGAATGGAAAAAATTGCGGAAAATCGAACAGTTATACAATATCTACCTTATGTAACACGTTGGGATTATTTAGCTACTATGTTCACAGAAGCAATAACCGTAAATGGACCAGAACAGTTGGGAAATATTCAAGTCCCTAAAAGAGCCAGTTATATCCGAGTAATTATGTTAGAGTTGAGTCGTATAGCTTCTCATCTGTTATGGCTTGGCCCCTTTATGGCAGATATTGGTGCACAGACTCCTTTTTTCTATATTTTCAGAGAAAGAGAATTAGTATATGATCTATTCGAAGCTGCCACCGGTATGAGAATGATGCATAATTATTTTCGTATCGGAGGAGTAGCGGCCGATCTACCTTATGGATGGATAGATAAATGTTTGGATTTCTGTGATTATTTTTTAACAGCGGTTTCTGAATATCAAAAACTTATTACGCGAAATCCGATTTTTTTAGAACGAGTTGAAGGAGTAGGCATTATTGGTCCAGAAGAAGCAATAAATTGGGGTTTATCGGGACCAATGCTACGAGCTTCCGGAATCCAATGGGATCTTCGTAAAGTTGATCATTATGAATGTTACGACGAATTGGATTGGGAAATCCATTGGCAAAAAGAAGGAGATTCATTAGCTCGCTATTTAGTCCGAATCGGTGAAATGAGGGAATCTATCAAAATTATTCAACAAGCTCTGGAAGGAATTCCAGGGGGCCCTATGAGAATTTAGAAACCCGGTGCTTTGCTAGAGAAAGGGATCCGGAATGGAATGATTTTGAATATCGATTCATTAGTAAAAAACCTTCTCCTACTTTTGAATTGCCGAAGCAAGAACTTTATGTAAGAGTTGAAGCCCCAAAGGGAGAATTGGGAATTTTTTTAATAGGAGATCGGAGTGGTTTTCCTTGGAGGTGGAAAATTCGTCCACCTGGTTTTATCAATTTGCAAATTCTTCCTCAGTTAGTTAAAAGAATGAAATTGGCCGATATTATGACAATACTAGGTAGCATAGATATCATTATGGGAGAAGTTGATCGTTAAAATGATAATTGATACAACAGAAGTACAAGATCTAAATTCTTTTTCTAGATTGGAATCTTTAAAAGAAGTCTATGGAATCATAGGGATGTTTTTACCTATTTTGACTCTTGTATTGGGAATCACAATAGGTGTACTCGTAATTGTGTGGTTAGAAAGAGAAATATCCGCAGGAATACAACAACGTATTGGTCCCGAATACGCCGGTCCTTTGGGAATTCTTCAAGCTTTAGCAGATGGGACAAAACTTATTTTCAAAGAGAATCTTTTTCCATCTCGAGGAGATACTCGTTTATTCAGTATAGGACCATCCATAGCAGTTATATCCATTTTACTAAGTTATTCAGTAATTCCTTTTAGTTATCACCTTGTTTTATCTGATCTCAATATCGGTGTTTTTTTATGGATTGCCATTTCCAGTATTGCTCCCATTGGACTTCTTATGTCAGGATATGGATCAAATAATAAATATTCTTTTTTAGGTGGTCTACGAGCCGCTGCTCAATCGATTAGTTATGAAATACCATTAACTCTTTGTGTGTTATCAATATCTCTACGTGCGATTCGTTAAAACAGAAACTTTTTTTTTTTTTTTCGAAAAGAAATTGAATAGATATCCCCTTTTTTTATTCATCATTCAGTTTGATGACCTAAATCAGATAGTTGTATGAGTGAAAGAAAACAGCTTAGAAATTAGCAGTAAAAAAATGGAGTCTCATTTCCTACGTACAAGAAAAAAAAAAGTAAATATAAGCAAGACTTTTACCCCAAGATTGGTTGATTAGTCATCCTGGCTTGAAGCGGGCTCAACTCAAAAGATCAACCGTATAGAGTTTTCACTATGGTTTCTATGTATTACCATAACGGGTGATTGAACAAAAATCAGTGGATGGTTAGGAACACCAAAATACATAAAGGATTAGTAATGGAGATTTTTTATGTAAATTATCCAAAAAGAATTCTTACAAAAGAATTTTTACATAAGATAAAAAGAATAATAATTGGGACTTTAAGTTAGTAGAAATGATCAAGTAGTACTACCCACAATTCCGATTCAGAGTATGCTCCTATCCACAGATTCAAAAATGACTATCAGGAACGAAATAATCCTTTTTTTGAAACCCCCCTTTTTCAGAAAGAAGAATAGGAACGAAAAAAAAAAAGATCTTTTTCTTCTTTCCTATATTCATAGGGATAACGTGGTATTTTTCAGGAACTAATGTATAATTTTTTTTTCGTAATCAAAAAGAATGGGTTGAAATATCTATTAATATCTCTAGAAAGAGTATTTTATTGAAGGATTAAGTTATTACTCAACAAAGAAAAATTCAAATTATTAAAGGATGAGATCAATTCAGAAGTGCTTTTTGAGTTATTATAGCAGACAGAATTCCATTGGTCTAATTCAGGACCTTCCGATAGGTTTTGACTCTATCTATATAGAATATATATTTCATTTCCAATCGATATCGATATATAGTATTATACTACAAACATATCAATATAAATACTATCAATTCGGTCCTTAGATTTATTGATGGCCCTCGAGGAGCCGTATGAGGTGAAAATCTCACGTACGGTTCTGAAATAGCGATGGGAACAGTGATGTTATCATCGACTATGATTATCTAACAGTTCAAGTACAGTTGATATAGTTGAGGCCCAGTCCAAATATGGTTTTTGGGGATGGAATTTGTGGCGTCAACCTATAGGGTTTTTCATTTTTCTAATTTCTTCCCTAGCAGAATGTGAGAGATTACCTTTCGATTTACCAGAAGCAGAGGAAGAATTAGTAGCAGGTTATCAAACCGAATATTCGGGTATCAAATTTGGGTTATTTTATGTTGCTTCCTATCTAAATCTATTAGTATCTTCGTTATTTGTAACAGTTCTTTACTTAGGGGTTGGAATATCTCTATTCCTTACATATTCGTTCCTGAGCTATTTGAAATAAATAAAGTAGGTAGAGTCTTTGGAACGACAATTGGTATTTTTATTACATTAGCTAAAACTTATTTGTTCTTGTTTATTTCTATCACAACAAGATGGACTTTACCTAGACTAAGAATAGACCAATTATTAAATCTTGGATGGAAATTTCTTTTACCCATTTCTCTCGGTAATCTATTATTAACAACTTCTTTCCAACTCCTTTCATTGTAAAGGAAAGAAAAAGGACTAGGATATTCTCGATTTACGGCTTCTCTCAAATATCAAACAAGAGAAAGAAACAAACATAAAATTATTCATAGATCTTTACGATATGTTCCCTATGGTAACTGGGTTCATGAATTACGGTCAACAAACAGTACGAGCTGCAAGGTACATTGGTCAAGGGTTCATGATTACCTTATCTCACGCAAATCGGTTACCTGTAACTATTCAATATCCTTATGAAAAATTAATTACATCTGAGCGTTTCCGCGGCCGAATCCATTTTGAATTTGATAAATGCATTGCTTGTGAAGTATGTGTTCGTGTATGTCCTATAGATCTACCTGTTGTTGATTGGAAATTGGAAACTGGTATACGAAAGAAACGCTTGCTTAATTACAGTATTGATTTCGGAATTTGTATTTTTTGTGGTAACTGTGTTGAGTATTGTCCAACAAATTGTTTATCAATGACTGAAGAATATGAACTTTCTACTTATGATCGTCACGAATTGAATTATAATCAAATCGCATTGGGTCGTTTACCAATGTCAGTAATTAACGATTATACAATTCGAACAATTTCGAATTCGCCTCAAATAATAAAAAAATAAAAAAATGTGAAAACCCTTTGATTTTTGATTAAAGAGGAATCTCCACCAATTAGTAGGGTTCAATTTGATCTAATCTACAGGAATGAGTTCTTTATTTTTTTTTTGTTGGTCAATAACTAGAAATTCCAATTAACTGTTGATTAGTTGGTAAAAAGTACGATTAAAGTTAGATTGAAAATCGAATCTAATAATATAATTTCAGTTTTGAGCTAAATTACCCTTTTTTCAGTTTTTGGGTTTTGGGTAAAGAGAAAACCATATTATATTGGTCCACTAATTGGACCTAGACCCATTTTTAATCCATTCGATTTGAATTAAATGCAATTAGGAGCATATCCTAAAAAAATTCCTTGTCGAGTCAATAAAATCATGAAAAACATTTCAATTTATTTCTCTTTTACATATAATAATGGATTTGCCTGGACCAATACATGATTTTCTTTTAGTTTTTCTGGGATCAGGTCTTATATTAGGAAGTCTAGGAGTGGTATTACTTACCAATCCAATTTATTCTGCCTTTTCCTTGGGATTGGTTCTTGTTTGTATATCCTTATTTTATATTCTATCAAACTCCCATTTTGTAGCGGCTGCGCAGCTCCTTATTTATGTAGGAGCTATAAACGTTTTAATTCTATTTGCTGTGATGTTCATGAATGGTTCAGAATATTACAAAGATTTGAATCTTTGGACTGTTGGAGATGGGATTACTTCGTTGGTTTGTACAAGTATTTTGGTTTCACTAATGACTACTATTTTAGATACGTCTTGGTACGGGATTATCTGGACGACAAAGTCAAACCAGATTATCGAGCAAGATTTGATAGGTAATAGTCAACAAATTGGAATTCATTTATCAACAGATTTTTTCTTCCATTTGAACTCATTTCCATAATTCTTTTAGTTGCTTTGATAGGTGCAATTGCTGTTGCTCGTCAATGATAAATCTTTATAACTATTACTAGCAATCAAAATTCAACTTTGTTTTCTGTTATCAAATCCATTTATCTTCCAAAATATTTGAAAACTGTTCATGTATAAAATATAAATTATTTCTTTTGATCCATTACCAAATATCAATCTATTCCTTTGTTTTGTACTTGTTATATTATAGTCAATTGAATACGTTGAATTCTTGTTCATATTGAAATGAATCCAAATTAATAAGGAGCTGGTCAATGATACTCGAACATGTACTTGTTTTGAGTGCCTATTTATTTTCTATTGGTATCTATGGATTGATCACGAGTCGAAATATGGTTAGGGCCCTTATGTGTCTTGAACTTATCCTCAATGCGGTTAATATAAATTTTGTAACATTTTCCGATTTTTTTGATAGTCGACAATTAAAAGGAGATATTTTCTCCATTTTTGTTATAGCTATTGCAGCCGCCGAAGCAGCTATTGGGTTAGCTATTGTTTCGTCAATTTATCGTAACAGAAAATCAACTCGTATCAATCAATCGAATTTGTTGAATAAATGAATAAATAAGTAGTATTAATTAATTATATATTATTAATTATAGAAATTCGAATATTCATCAATTCAAATTAGTATGTATAATACGTAGGTTTGAGAAAAACGTAAAAAATCAAAGTATCTTGGGCCAATCTCATGACTCGATCCGGAATTCGATTGATTCGAAAAATTATGGTAAAATCCATTGATTCATCTAGTGTCTAAATATATGATCCATTTACAAGTTTACTAGATCGAAAATTGATGACATTCAAAAACTTATAGATCCGATGTCACATTCAGTAAAGATTTATGATACATGTATAGGATGTACTCAATGTGTGCGAGCCTGCCCAACGGATGTATTAGAAATGATACCGTGGGATGGATGTAAAGCTAAGCAAATTGCTTCTGCTCCAAGAACAGAGGACTGTGTCGGTTGTAAGAGATGTGAATCCGCCTGTCCAACGGATTTTTTGAGCGTTCGAGTTTATTTATGGCATGAAACAACTCGAAGCATGGGTCTAGCGTATTAATACGTTCCAGAAAAAACCACGTAAATACATTTTGAATACAATTGATTTTTTTTTACCGACAAAAACCCGTGCTCGAAAATAGATAATATATTATTCTTTTTTCTTTATTGAGTACGGGTTTTTTTGTCCAAGTGTATCTTGTCTTTATCACGAATTATTTTCCTTGGTTAACAATAATTGTACTTTTGCCGATATTCGCAGGTTCTTTAATTTTCTTTCTACCTCATAGAGGAAATAAGGTAATAAGGTGGTATACTATATGCATATGCACTTTAGAGCTCCTTTTAACTACCTATACATTCTGTTATCATTTCCAATTGAACGATCCATTAACCCAATTAACAGAGGATTATAAATGGATTCATTTTTTTGATTTTTACTGGAGATTGGGAATAGATGGACTTTCTATAGGACCTATTTTACTGACGGGATTTATCACCACTTTAGCTACTTTAGCGGCTCGGCCAGTTACTCGAGATTCCCGATTATTCCATTTCCTGATGTTAGCAATGTACAGCGGTCAAATAGGATCATTTTCTTCTCGAGACCTTTTACTTTTTTTCATCATGTGGGAGTTAGAATTAATTCCCGTTTATCTACTTCTAGCGATGTGGGGGAAAGAAACGTCTGTATTCCGCTACAAAATTTATTTTGTACACTGCGGGAGGTTCCATTTTTCTATTAATAGGGGTTCTGGGTATTGGTTTATATGGTTCCAACGAACCAACATTAAATTTGGAAACATTAGCTAATCAATCGTATCCGGTGGCACTGGAAATAATACTCTATATTGGATTTCTTATTGCTTTTTCTGTTAAATTACCGATTATACCCTTACATACATGGTTACCAGACACCCATGGAGAGGCACATTATAGTACTTGTATGCTTCTAGCCGGAATTTTATTAAAAATGGGAGCATATGGGTTGGTTCGGATCAATATGGAATTATTACCTCATGCTCATTCTATATTTTCTCCCTGGTTGATTATAGTAGGCGCAATCCAAATAATCTATGCAGCTTTAACATCTCCTGGTCAACGTAATTTAAAAAAAAGAATAGCCTATTCCTCTGTATCTCATATGGGTTTCATAATTATTGGAATTGGCTCGATAACTGATACGGGACTCAATGGAGCCATTTTACAAATAATCTCTCATGGATTTATCGGCGCTGCTCTTTTTTCTTGGCAGGAACGAGTTATGATCGAATACGTCTTGTTTATCTCGACGAAATGGGTGGAATGGCTATCCACCTTCCAAAAATATTCACGATGTTTAGTATCTTATCAATGGCTTCCCTTGCATTACCAGGTATGAGTGGTTTTCTTGCAGAATTGATAGTCTTTTTTGGAATAATTACCAGCCAACAATATCTTTTAATGCCAAAAATACTAATTACTTTTAATGGCAATTGGAATGATATTAACTCCTATTTATTTATTATCTATGTTACGCCAAATGTTCTATGGATACAAGTTATTTAATGTTCCAAACTCTTATTTTTTTGATTTTGGGCCGCGAGAGTTATTTGTTTCCATCTCTATTCTTCTACCAATAATAGCTATTGGTATTTATCCAGATTTCGTTCTTTCACTATCTGTTGACAAAGTCGAAGCTATTATATCTAATTATTTTTATGAATAGTTTTCATCAATAAAAGAAAAAATAAAAAAGTAATCCTATTATTATTTTTAATATTGTTCGTTGTACAATGAAAAAAAAAAGTCTTTTTTCTCTTAAGAAAGTTAAGTAAAAAAAATTGGAATTGTAAACAGATATTTTTGGTCTTTATGAGAACCTTTTGAATCAAGTATTGTAGTGATTCAAATGGTTCTCGACAGCCTACACGAAGTAGGAAGTTTTCTTATCTTCTATTCTTACTTATTTTTCTATTCTATTTCTATAGAGGCTTGGCTTGTTCTATGTTTGTATTTGTCGGGATTTTTTTGAATTTAAATTTAATTAGATCTTAATGTAAATTAAATGAACCATAACTATGTAATCCTATTCCTAATAAATTAACCCCAAAATAGCATATCCAAATTATAAGAAAGCCTATAGAAGCCACAATTGCGCAATTTAAACTTTCCCAATTTTTATTTGTTCGAGTATGTAAATAAATCGCAAATAGGGTCCAAGTAATAAATGCCCAAGTTTCCTTTGGGTCCCAATTCCAATATGACCCCCATGCCTCATTAGCCCATACTGCTCCCGAAAGAATACCTATGGTTAAAAAGATAAACCCTAGACTAATAATACGATAACTCCACTGATCTAGTTGTTGAATCAGTTGAGCCCTGTAATAATTTCGAGAAGAACAAAAAGAAGTGGTTAGTAAAACATTGCTTATTTCATTCATGTATTGGATCTCGACAAAGGAAAATGACTCATTTAAAAAATTGTTTTTTTTACTAAAAACCCTTATGCCTTTTCGCAATGTAATGACTAAGAGAGCTACTGATAATAATGATCCACATAAAAGAGCTGCGTAGCCCAATATCATCATACTTACATGCATCATTAACCATTGGGATTGGAGAGCAGGTACTACTATTTCGGATTGATGCATTTCAGTTAAAAGACCCGAAGTAGCAAAGCCTTGGGTAAAAATAGTACTTGGCGCGGTTATTGTGCTTAAATAATTTGTATGTTTTTTAAAATACGGAACCATATGAATAACGGAGAAACTCCATGAAAGAAAAATTAATGATTCATATAAATCACTTAACGGGAAATGTCCCGAATAAATCCAACGAGTGACTAATAATCCTGTTATACAGAAAAAAGTAGCTATCATGCCTTTTTCTGACGAATCATATAGTCCTACGATTTCATCGACCGATAAGCTTATCAAAAAAATAGTAATTACTATTGAAATGATCGAAAAGGATATATGAGTTAATATATGTTCTAAGGTGGAAAATAGCATAATTTTTTTTTTTTATTAAAATGAAAAAGTGGGGTAAACCAATTCTACGGAATTGAGATTAGGAATTGAATTTATTATAGGACTTATTCCATTTGTTTTAGAAGATGCCATGCCGCCACTCGGACTCGAACCGAGATGCTCTAGCACTGCTTCCTAAGAGCAGCGTGTCTACCGATTTCACCATAGCGGCGTACTCGAAATAATAATAATCTATTATTATTTAATCGTCGAGATTGAAGGAGTCAATTCCATATTTTTTTTTCATTTTCATTCAAAGTGATGAGAAAAAACTCGTTTCGTTTCAATATGGATTGAAGCGTTCCCCATAAAAATCTTTATTATCATTTCATTTTTTTTTTTAATTTCTCATTTATCTGATTTTAAAAATCGAAGATGCACTTTTTTTATCAATGAACAAAAAAAGTCTTTTTATGGATCCCAGTCCAGTGTGACATTCAAAATTATTTTATTTAACTATTTTTAGAGCTTTATATTAACCCTTAGGCCTTAGGTTGGTTTTTCGTCATGTAAAGAAGTTTCTTTAGGATTTCGAAAACGAATTCGATATTGGCCTGAACTGAACATTTTGTCTAAGAAAAAACTTTTTTTGTAATTTTCTTATTTATTATGATGATATGACAGATAATTGTACCGATGAGGAAAATAAGAATCCCCACCGGATAAAACATATTCAAAAAAAAAAAAAAAAAAGGTGAAACCTTGTATCTTTTTTTTTTTTTAAAAAAAAAGTACCATTTTCAGATTAAGATTAGTTAATCGAGTGTTTGACTATTTAATTTTCGTACAAAAAAACTTTTTGAATTCCCGGTAGAAAGAGACTTCGCTAAGGAAAAAGCTTTCAACGCTGCCCGATATACCTTCTTTTTCCAAATGTTTTTACGAATACGTTTTTTTGATATAGAAGTACTTTTTTTTGGAACTGCCATTAAAAATTTGAAAAAAAAAAAGTTTTTCATTTCTTAGTTGAATGTGAAAGACATCTATTGGTCAAACAATTCCATTTTTTCTTTTTTTTTTTATCTCTGTCTATTTTCGTCGTGCTATATTTATACATGTAACAAAATACACCGAAAAGTTCAAAAAAGAACCAATCCTTACCTAACAAATTCCAAATTACTGAAATTACTTTAGTTTTTTATTAGTTGGTCAAACTCAAAAGAAAAAGAAAAGAACGAGTACACATTTTTATTTTAAAATTTGAATTAAACTAGTAGTTAATCAAAGAATACATTATTTTCTAAAAGTTATCTTAGTAATTTCGTCTTTTCTTTTAATTATATTTCTTATCCCTGGTATTGAAAGAAAAGTGTGAGATATTCTAGCGTTTTCTACAAAGAAAAAAAGATCTTTTATTCGAATGGAGTAGAATCAGTTCTATCATGAATTAGTTAATGATTATGAATAAACGAACTAATAAAAAAAACGAGTTCTTTTTTTTATTGCGCCCGTTTTGGT
Organism: Eucalyptus curtisii; assembly: GCA_017140595.1. NCBI lineage: Eukaryota > Viridiplantae > Streptophyta > Magnoliopsida > Myrtales > Myrtaceae > Eucalyptus > Eucalyptus curtisii. Next base: position 13,199,687 of record CM029501.1, on the reverse strand, counting down.
ATGGACCATCCTATTTTTTCTATCAAAATAAAGTAATGTATTAACTTATTAACTACTCGATTTTGGTGTAATTATTTGCTCTATGCATATAAATTATCGTAATACGTAATAATAATTGCATTTTTTTCTTCATTTTCATAAAGATTTTACTTAATATTCAATATTAATAAAATGAATTATTGTCTTATTTCATTTTAAATATAAATAGTAACTTGATCATATTCATATCATTTGACCAATTCTAACTTCTTGATTTGAATATTTGAAATATTGGTTAAAGAAGAAAGATTCAGAATAATTAGGAATAGAAAATTCTATTTAAGTATTCCATATCTTGATTTTTTATTGAACCTATAAAAAGATATAAGAGCCGGTGAATTAGAAAGAATTAATTAAAAAGAAAAAGGTTTTTTTTATGGAATATACATATCAATATTCATGGATTATCCCCTTCATTCCACTTCCAGTTCCTATGTTAATAGGAGTGGGACTTCTACTTTTTCCAACGGCAACAAAAAATCTTCGCCGTATTTGGGCTTTTCCTAGTATTTTCTTGTTAAGTATAGTTATGATACTTTCGGTCTATCTATCTATTCAGCAAATAAATAGAAGTTTTATCTATCAATATGTATGGTCTTGGACCATTAATAATGATTTTTCTTTAGAGTTCGGTCACTTAATAGATCCACTTACTTCTATTATGTTAATATTAATTACTACTGTTGGAATTTTGGTTCTTTTTTATAGTGACAATTATATGTCTCATGATCAAGGATATTTGAGATTTTTTGCTTATATGAGTTTTTTCAATACTTCCATGTTGGGATTAGTTACTAGTTCGAATTTGATACAAATTTATATTTTTTGGGAATTAGTTGGAATGTGTTCTTATCTATTAATAGGTTTTTGGTTTACACGACCTAGTGCGGCGACTGCTTGTCAAAAAGCGTTTGTAACGAATCGTGTAGGCGATTTTGGTTTATTATTAGGAATTTTAGGTCTTTATTGGATAACCGGTAGTTTTGAATTTCGGGATTTGTTCCAAATATTGAATAACTTGATTTATAATAATGAGGTTCCTTTTTTATTTCTTACTTTGTGTGCCTTTCTTTTATTTGCAGGTGCAGTTGCGAAATCGGCACAATTCCCCCTTCATGTATGGTTACCTGATGCCATGGAAGGTCCTACTCCCATTTCGGCTCTTATACATGCCGCTACTATGGTAGCAGCGGGCATTTTTCTTGTAGCTCGACTTCTTCCTCTTTTTATAATCATACCTTACATAATGAATTTCATATCTTTAATAGGTATAATAACAGTATTATTAGGAGCTACTTTAGCTCTTGCTCAAAAAGATATGAAAAGGGGTTTAGCTTATTCTACAATGTCTCAATTGGGTTATATGATGTTAGCTCTAGGTATGGGGTCTTATCGAGCCGCTTTATTTCATTTGATTACTCATGCTTATTCAAAAGCATTGTTGTTTTTAGGATCCGGATCCATTATTCATTCAATGGAAGCTATTGTTGGATATTCTCC
>CM029501.1:13158148-13175648 GCA_017140595.1 Eucalyptus curtisii | reverse complement strand
TATTCGAAAAAAAGAAGCCCTTTCATTATTATTCATTGTCAATAAACTTAATAAACAAAAATGATTTTTAATCGTTTTTGGCACTTCTTTTCCCCATAGAGATATTGAATAGCAGGAACTACTTTTTTGACCATTGTAATTTTGAAAATGAACATTGAAATGTCCCTCAAAAGTAAGTAAATAGATTCGAAACATATAAAATGCGGTTAATCCTGCTGTGGAACAAGCTATTATTGCGAAAATAGGTGAATACAACCAACTATCATTAAGAATTTCATCTTTGGACCAAAAACAAGCAAGGGGAGGAATACCGCAAAGAGAAAGTGTACCCACTAAAAAAGCGGTTTTTGTAATTGGTACATGCTTTTTTAAACCTCCCATAAGAACCATATTCTGACTTTTATCTGGAGAATATCCAACAATAGCTTCCATTGAATGAATAATGGATCCGGATCCTAAAAACAACAATGCTTTTGAATAAGCATGAGTAATCAAATGAAATAAAGCGGCTCGATAAGACCCCATACCTAGAGCTAACATCATATAACCCAATTGAGACATTGTAGAATAAGCTAAACCCCTTTTCATATCTTTTTGAGCAAGAGCTAAAGTAGCTCCTAATAATACTGTTATTATACCTATTAAAGATATGAAATTCATTATGTAAGGTATGATTATAAAAAGAGGAAGAAGTCGAGCTACAAGAAAAATGCCCGCTGCTACCATAGTAGCGGCATGTATAAGAGCCGAAATGGGAGTAGGACCTTCCATGGCATCAGGTAACCATACATGAAGGGGAATTGTGCCGATTTCGCAACTGCACCTGCAAATAAAAGAAAGGCACACAAAGTAAGAAATAAAAAAGGAACCTCATTATTATAAATCAAGTTATTCAATATTTGGAACAAATCCCGAAATTCAAAACTACCGGTTATCCAATAAAGACCTAAAATTCCTAATAATAAACCAAAATCGCCTACACGATTCGTTACAAACGCTTTTTGACAAGCAGTCGCCGCACTAGGTCGTGTAAACCAAAAACCTATTAATAGATAAGAACACATTCCAACTAATTCCCAAAAAATATAAATTTGTATCAAATTCGAACTAGTAACTAATCCCAACATGGAAGTATTGAAAAAACTCATATAAGCAAAAAATCTCAAATATCCTTGATCATGAGACATATAATTGTCACTATAAAAAAGAACCAAAATTCCAACAGTAGTAATTAATATTAACATAATAGAAGTAAGTGGATCTATTAAGTGACCGAACTCTAAAGAAAAATCATTATTAATGGTCCAAGACCATACATATTGATAGATAAAACTTCTATTTATTTGCTGAATAGATAGATAGACCGAAAGTATCATAACTATACTTAACAAGAAAATACTAGGAAAAGCCCAAATACGGCGAAGATTTTTTGTTGCCGTTGGAAAAAGTAGAAGTCCCACTCCTATTAACATAGGAACTGGAAGTGGAATGAAGGGGATAATCCATGAATATTGATATGTATATTCCATAAAAAAAACCTTTTTCTTTTTAATTAATTCTTTCTAATTCACCGGCTCTTATATCTTTTTATAGGTTCAATAAAAAATCAAGATATGGAATACTTAAATAGAATTTTCTATTCCTAATTATTCTGAATCTTTCTTCTTTAACCAATATTTCAAATATTCAAATCAAGAAGTTAGAATTGGTCAAATGATATGAATATGATCAAGTTACTATTTATATTTAAAATGAAATAAGACAATAATTCATTTTATTAATATTGAATATTAAGTAAAATCTTTATGAAAATGAAGAAAAAAATGCAATTATTATTACGTATTACGATAATTTATATGCATAGAGCAAATAATTACACCAAAATCGAGTAGTTAATAAGTTAATACATTACTTTATTTTGATAGAAAAAATAGGATGGTCCATACCAAAACGGGCGCAATAAAAAAAAGAACTCGTTTTTTTTATTAGTTCGTTTATTCATAATCATTAACTAATTCATGATAGAACTGATTCTACTCCATTCGAATAAAAGATCTTTTTTTCTTTGTAGAAAACGCTAGAATATCTCACACTTTTCTTTCAATACCAGGGATAAGAAATATAATTAAAAGAAAAGACGAAATTACTAAGATAACTTTTAGAAAATAATGTATTCTTTGATTAACTACTAGTTTAATTCAAATTTTAAAATAAAAATGTGTACTCGTTCTTTTCTTTTTCTTTTGAGTTTGACCAACTAATAAAAAACTAAAGTAATTTCAGTAATTTGGAATTTGTTAGGTAAGGATTGGTTCTTTTTTGAACTTTTCGGTGTATTTTGTTACATGTATAAATATAGCACGACGAAAATAGACAGAGATAAAAAAAAAAAAAAAATGGAATTGTTTGACCAATAGATGTCTTTCACATTCAACTAGAGAAATGAAAAACTTTTTTTCAAATTTTTAATGGCAGTTCCAAAAAAAAGTACTTCTATATCAAAAAAACGTATTCGTAAAAACATTTGGAAAAAGAAGGTATATCGGGCAGCGTTGAAAGCTTTTTCCTTAGCGAAGTCTCTTTCTACCGGGAATTCAAAAAGTTTTTTTGTACGAAAATTAAATAGTCAAACACTCGATTAACTAATCTTAATCTGAAAATGGTACTTTTTTTTTAAAAAAAAAAAAAAGATACAAGGTTTCACCTTTTTTTTTTTTGAATATGTTTTATCCGGTGGGGATTCTTATTTTCCTCATCGGTACAATTATCTGTCATATCATCATAATAAATAAGAAAATTACAAAAAAAGTTTTTTCTTAGACAAAATGTTCAGTTCAGGCCAATATCGAATTCGTTTTCGAAATCCTAAAGAAACTTCTTTACATGACGAAAAACCAACCTAAGGCCTAAGGGTTAATATAAAGCTCTAAAAATAGTTAAATAAAATAATTTTGAATGTCACACTGGACTGGGATCCATAAAAAGACTTTTTTTGTTCATTGATAAAAAAAGTGCATCTTCGATTTTTAAAATCAGATAAATGAGAAATTAAAAAAAAAAATGAAATGATAATAAAGATTTTTATGGGGAACGCTTCAATCCATATTGAAACGAAACGAGTTTTTTCTCATCACTTTGAATGAAAATGAAAAAAAAAATATGGAATTGACTCCTTCAATCTCGACGATTAAATAATAATAGATTATTATTATTTCGAGTACGCCGCTATGGTGAAATCGGTAGACACGCTGCTCTTAGGAAGCAGTGCTAGAGCATCTCGGTTCGAGTCCGAGTGGCGGCATGGCATCTTCTAAAACAAATGGAATAAGTCCTATAATAAATTCAATTCCTAATCTCAATTCCGTAGAATTGGTTTACCCCACTTTTTCATTTTAATAAAAAAAAAATTATGCTATTTTCCACCTTAGAACATATATTAACTCATATATCCTTTTCGATCATTTCAATAGTAATTACTATTTTTTTGATAAGCTTATCGGTCGATGAAATCGTAGGACTATATGATTCGTCAGAAAAAGGCATGATAGCTACTTTTTTCTGTATAACAGGATTATTAGTCACTCGTTGGATTTATTCGGGACATTTCCCGTTAAGTGATTTATATGAATCATTAATTTTTCTTTCATGGAGTTTCTCCGTTATTCATATGGTTCCGTATTTTAAAAAACATACAAATTATTTAAGCACAATAACCGCGCCAAGTACTATTTTTACCCAAGGCTTTGCTACTTCGGGTCTTTTAACTGAAATGCATCAATCCGAAATAGTAGTACCTGCTCTCCAATCCCAATGGTTAATGATGCATGTAAGTATGATGATATTGGGCTACGCAGCTCTTTTATGTGGATCATTATTATCAGTAGCTCTCTTAGTCATTACATTGCGAAAAGGCATAAGGGTTTTTAGTAAAAAAAACAATTTTTTAAATGAGTCATTTTCCTTTGTCGAGATCCAATACATGAATGAAATAAGCAATGTTTTACTAACCACTTCTTTTTGTTCTTCTCGAAATTATTACAGGGCTCAACTGATTCAACAACTAGATCAGTGGAGTTATCGTATTATTAGTCTAGGGTTTATCTTTTTAACCATAGGTATTCTTTCGGGAGCAGTATGGGCTAATGAGGCATGGGGGTCATATTGGAATTGGGACCCAAAGGAAACTTGGGCATTTATTACTTGGACCCTATTTGCGATTTATTTACATACTCGAACAAATAAAAATTGGGAAAGTTTAAATTGCGCAATTGTGGCTTCTATAGGCTTTCTTATAATTTGGATATGCTATTTTGGGGTTAATTTATTAGGAATAGGATTACATAGTTATGGTTCATTTAATTTACATTAAGATCTAATTAAATTCAAAAAAAATCCCGACAAATACAAACATAGAACAAGCCAAGCCTCTATAGAAATAGAATAGAAAAATAAGTAAGAATAGAAGATAAGAAAACTTCCTACTTCGTGTAGGCTGTCGAGAACCATTTGAATCACTACAATACTTGATTCAAAAGGTTCTCATAAAGACCAAAAATATCTGTTTACAATTCCAATTTTTTTTACTTAACTTTCTTAAGAGAAAAAAGACTTTTTTTTTCATTGTACAACGAACAATATTAAAAATAATAATAGGATTACTTTTTTATTTTTTCTTTTATTGATGAAAACTATTCATAAAAATAATTAGATATAATAGCTTCGACTTTGTCAACAGATAGTGAAAGAACGAAATCTGGATAAATACCAATAGCTATTATTGGTAGAAGAATAGAGATGGAAACAAATAACTCTCGCGGCCCAAAATCAAAAAAATAAGAGTTTGGAACATTAAATAACTTGTATCCATAGAACATTTGGCGTAACATAGATAATAAATAAATAGGAGTTAATATCATTCCAATTGCCATTACAAAAGTAATTAGTATTTTTGGCATTAAAAGATATTGTTGGCTGGTAATTATTCCAAAAAAGACTATCAATTCTGCAAGAAAACCACTCATACCTGGTAATGCAAGGGAAGCCATTGATAAGATACTAAACATCGTGAATATTTTTGGAAGGTGGATAGCCATTCCACCCATTTCGTCGAGATAAACAAGACGTATTCGATCATAACTCGTTCCTGCCAAGAAAAAAAGAGCAGCGCCGATAAATCCATGAGAGATTATTTGTAAAATGGCTCCATTGAGTCCCGTATCAGTTATCGAGCCAATTCCAATAATTATGAAACCCATATGAGATACAGAGGAATAGGCTATTCTTTTTTTTAAATTACGTTGACCAGGAGATGTTAAAGCTGCATAGATTATTTGGATTGCGCCTACTATAATCAACCAGGGAGAAAATATAGAATGAGCATGAGGTAATAATTCCATATTGATCCGAACCAACCCATATGCTCCCATTTTTAATAAAATTCCGGCTAGAAGCATACAAGTACTATAATGTGCCTCTCCATGGGTGTCTGGTAACCATGTATGTAAGGGTATAATCGGTAATTTAACAGAAAAAGCAATAAGAAATCCAATATAGAGTATTATTTCCAGTGCCACCGGATACGATTGATTAGCTAATGTTTCCAAATTTAATGTTGGTTCGTTGGAACCATATAAACCAATACCCAGAACCCCTATTAATAGAAAATGGAACCTCCCGCAGTGTACAAAATAAATTTTGTAGCGGAATACAGACGTTTCTTTCCCCCCACATCGCTAGAAGTAGATAAACGGGAATTAATTCTAACTCCCACATGATGAAAAAAAGTAAAAGGTCTCGAGAAGAAAATGATCCTATTTGACCGCTGTACATTGCTAACATCAGGAAATGGAATAATCGGGAATCTCGAGTAACTGGCCGAGCCGCTAAAGTAGCTAAAGTGGTGATAAATCCCGTCAGTAAAATAGGTCCTATAGAAAGTCCATCTATTCCCAATCTCCAGTAAAAATCAAAAAAATGAATCCATTTATAATCCTCTGTTAATTGGGTTAATGGATCGTTCAATTGGAAATGATAACAGAATGTATAGGTAGTTAAAAGGAGCTCTAAAGTGCATATGCATATAGTATACCACCTTATTACCTTATTTCCTCTATGAGGTAGAAAGAAAATTAAAGAACCTGCGAATATCGGCAAAAGTACAATTATTGTTAACCAAGGAAAATAATTCGTGATAAAGACAAGATACACTTGGACAAAAAAACCCGTACTCAATAAAGAAAAAAGAATAATATATTATCTATTTTCGAGCACGGGTTTTTGTCGGTAAAAAAAATCAATTGTATTCAAAATGTATTTACGTGGTTTTTTCTGGAACGTATTAATACGCTAGACCCATGCTTCGAGTTGTTTCATGCCATAAATAAACTCGAACGCTCAAAAAATCCGTTGGACAGGCGGATTCACATCTCTTACAACCGACACAGTCCTCTGTTCTTGGAGCAGAAGCAATTTGCTTAGCTTTACATCCATCCCACGGTATCATTTCTAATACATCCGTTGGGCAGGCTCGCACACATTGAGTACATCCTATACATGTATCATAAATCTTTACTGAATGTGACATCGGATCTATAAGTTTTTGAATGTCATCAATTTTCGATCTAGTAAACTTGTAAATGGATCATATATTTAGACACTAGATGAATCAATGGATTTTACCATAATTTTTCGAATCAATCGAATTCCGGATCGAGTCATGAGATTGGCCCAAGATACTTTGATTTTTTACGTTTTTCTCAAACCTACGTATTATACATACTAATTTGAATTGATGAATATTCGAATTTCTATAATTAATAATATATAATTAATTAATACTACTTATTTATTCATTTATTCAACAAATTCGATTGATTGATACGAGTTGATTTTCTGTTACGATAAATTGACGAAACAATAGCTAACCCAATAGCTGCTTCGGCGGCTGCAATAGCTATAACAAAAATGGAGAAAATATCTCCTTTTAATTGTCGACTATCAAAAAAATCGGAAAATGTTACAAAATTTATATTAACCGCATTGAGGATAAGTTCAAGACACATAAGGGCCCTAACCATATTTCGACTCGTGATCAATCCATAGATACCAATAGAAAATAAATAGGCACTCAAAACAAGTACATGTTCGAGTATCATTGACCAGCTCCTTATTAATTTGGATTCATTTCAATATGAACAAGAATTCAACGTATTCAATTGACTATAATATAACAAGTACAAAACAAAGGAATAGATTGATATTTGGTAATGGATCAAAAGAAATAATTTATATTTTATACATGAACAGTTTTCAAATATTTTGGAAGATAAATGGATTTGATAACAGAAAACAAAGTTGAATTTTGATTGCTAGTAATAGTTATAAAGATTTATCATTGACGAGCAACAGCAATTGCACCTATCAAAGCAACTAAAAGAATTATGGAAATGAGTTCAAATGGAAGAAAAAAATCTGTTGATAAATGAATTCCAATTTGTTGACTATTACCTATCAAATCTTGCTCGATAATCTGGTTTGACTTTGTCGTCCAGATAATCCCGTACCAAGACGTATCTAAAATAGTAGTCATTAGTGAAACCAAAATACTTGTACAAACCAACGAAGTAATCCCATCTCCAACAGTCCAAAGATTCAAATCTTTGTAATATTCTGAACCATTCATGAACATCACAGCAAATAGAATTAAAACGTTTATAGCTCCTACATAAATAAGGAGCTGCGCAGCCGCTACAAAATGGGAGTTTGATAGAATATAAAATAAGGATATACAAACAAGAACCAATCCCAAGGAAAAGGCAGAATAAATTGGATTGGTAAGTAATACCACTCCTAGACTTCCTAATATAAGACCTGATCCCAGAAAAACTAAAAGAAAATCATGTATTGGTCCAGGCAAATCCATTATTATATGTAAAAGAGAAATAAATTGAAATGTTTTTCATGATTTTATTGACTCGACAAGGAATTTTTTAGGATATGCTCCTAATTGCATTTAATTCAAATCGAATGGATTAAAAATGGGTCTAGGTCCAATTAGTGGACCAATATAATATGGTTTTCTCTTTACCCAAAACCCAAAAACTGAAAAAAGGGTAATTTAGCTCAAAACTGAAATTATATTATTAGATTCGATTTTCAATCTAACTTTAATCGTACTTTTTACCAACTAATCAACAGTTAATTGGAATTTCTAGTTATTGACCAACAAAAAAAATAAAGAACTCATTCCTGTAGATTAGATCAAATTGAACCCTACTAATTGGTGGAGATTCCTCTTTAATCAAAAATCAAAGGGTTTTCACATTTTTTTATTTTTTTATTATTTGAGGCGAATTCGAAATTGTTCGAATTGTATAATCGTTAATTACTGACATTGGTAAACGACCCAATGCGATTTGATTATAATTCAATTCGTGACGATCATAAGTAGAAAGTTCATATTCTTCAGTCATTGATAAACAATTTGTTGGACAATACTCAACACAGTTACCACAAAAAATACAAATTCCGAAATCAATACTGTAATTAAGCAAGCGTTTCTTTCGTATACCAGTTTCCAATTTCCAATCAACAACAGGTAGATCTATAGGACATACACGAACACATACTTCACAAGCAATGCATTTATCAAATTCAAAATGGATTCGGCCGCGGAAACGCTCAGATGTAATTAATTTTTCATAAGGATATTGAATAGTTACAGGTAACCGATTTGCGTGAGATAAGGTAATCATGAACCCTTGACCAATGTACCTTGCAGCTCGTACTGTTTGTTGACCGTAATTCATGAACCCAGTTACCATAGGGAACATATCGTAAAGATCTATGAATAATTTTATGTTTGTTTCTTTCTCTTGTTTGATATTTGAGAGAAGCCGTAAATCGAGAATATCCTAGTCCTTTTTCTTTCCTTTACAATGAAAGGAGTTGGAAAGAAGTTGTTAATAATAGATTACCGAGAGAAATGGGTAAAAGAAATTTCCATCCAAGATTTAATAATTGGTCTATTCTTAGTCTAGGTAAAGTCCATCTTGTTGTGATAGAAATAAACAAGAACAAATAAGTTTTAGCTAATGTAATAAAAATACCAATTGTCGTTCCAAAGACTCTACCTACTTTATTTATTTCAAATAGCTCAGGAACGAATATGTAAGGAATAGAGATATTCCAACCCCTAAGTAAAGAACTGTTACAAATAACGAAGATACTAATAGATTTAGATAGGAAGCAACATAAAATAACCCAAATTTGATACCCGAATATTCGGTTTGATAACCTGCTACTAATTCTTCCTCTGCTTCTGGTAAATCGAAAGGTAATCTCTCACATTCTGCTAGGGAAGAAATTAGAAAAATGAAAAACCCTATAGGTTGACGCCACAAATTCCATCCCCAAAAACCATATTTGGACTGGGCCTCAACTATATCAACTGTACTTGAACTGTTAGATAATCATAGTCGATGATAACATCACTGTTCCCATCGCTATTTCAGAACCGTACGTGAGATTTTCACCTCATACGGCTCCTCGAGGGCCATCAATAAATCTAAGGACCGAATTGATAGTATTTATATTGATATGTTTGTAGTATAATACTATATATCGATATCGATTGGAAATGAAATATATATTCTATATAGATAGAGTCAAAACCTATCGGAAGGTCCTGAATTAGACCAATGGAATTCTGTCTGCTATAATAACTCAAAAAGCACTTCTGAATTGATCTCATCCTTTAATAATTTGAATTTTTCTTTGTTGAGTAATAACTTAATCCTTCAATAAAATACTCTTTCTAGAGATATTAATAGATATTTCAACCCATTCTTTTTGATTACGAAAAAAAAATTATACATTAGTTCCTGAAAAATACCACGTTATCCCTATGAATATAGGAAAGAAGAAAAAGATCTTTTTTTTTCGTTCCTATTCTTCTTTCTGAAAAAGGGGGGTTTCAAAAAAAGGATTATTTCGTTCCTGATAGTCATTTTTGAATCTGTGGATAGGAGCATACTCTGAATCGGAATTGTGGGTAGTACTACTTGATCATTTCTACTAACTTAAAGTCCCAATTATTATTCTTTTTATCTTATGTAAAAATTCTTTTGTAAGAATTCTTTTTGGATAATTTACATAAAAAATCTCCATTACTAATCCTTTATGTATTTTGGTGTTCCTAACCATCCACTGATTTTTGTTCAATCACCCGTTATGGTAATACATAGAAACCATAGTGAAAACTCTATACGGTTGATCTTTTGAGTTGAGCCCGCTTCAAGCCAGGATGACTAATCAACCAATCTTGGGGTAAAAGTCTTGCTTATATTTACTTTTTTTTCTTGTACGTAGGAAATGAGACTCCATTTTTTTACTGCTAATTTCTAAGCTGTTTTCTTTCACTCATACAACTATCTGATTTAGGTCATCAAACTGAATGATGAATAAAAAAGGGGATATCTATTCAATTTCTTTTCGAAAAAAAAAAAGTTTCTGTTTTAACGAATCGCACGTAGAGATATTGATAACACACAAAGAGTTAATGGTATTTCATAACTAATCGATTGAGCAGCGGCTCGTAGACCACCTAAAAAAGAATATTTATTATTTGATCCATATCCTGACATAAGAAGTCCAATGGGAGCAATACTGGAAATGGCAATCCATAAAAAAACACCGATATTGAGATCAGATAAAACAAGGTGATAACTAAAAGGAATTACTGAATAACTTAGTAAAATGGATATAACTGCTATGGATGGTCCTATACTGAATAAACGAGTATCTCCTCGAGATGGAAAAAGATTCTCTTTGAAAATAAGTTTTGTCCCATCTGCTAAAGCTTGAAGAATTCCCAAAGGACCGGCGTATTCGGGACCAATACGTTGTTGTATTCCTGCGGATATTTCTCTTTCTAACCACACAATTACGAGTACACCTATTGTGATTCCCAATACAAGAGTCAAAATAGGTAAAAACATCCCTATGATTCCATAGACTTCTTTTAAAGATTCCAATCTAGAAAAAGAATTTAGATCTTGTACTTCTGTTGTATCAATTATCATTTTAACGATCAACTTCTCCCATAATGATATCTATGCTACCTAGTATTGTCATAATATCGGCCAATTTCATTCTTTTAACTAACTGAGGAAGAATTTGCAAATTGATAAAACCAGGTGGACGAATTTTCCACCTCCAAGGAAAACCACTCCGATCTCCTATTAAAAAAATTCCCAATTCTCCCTTTGGGGCTTCAACTCTTACATAAAGTTCTTGCTTCGGCAATTCAAAAGTAGGAGAAGGTTTTTTACTAATGAATCGATATTCAAAATCATTCCATTCCGGATCCCTTTCTCTAGCAAAGCACCGGGTTTCTAAATTCTCATAGGGCCCCCTGGAATTCCTTCCAGAGCTTGTTGAATAATTTTGATAGATTCCCTCATTTCACCGATTCGGACTAAATAGCGAGCTAATGAATCTCCTTCTTTTTGCCAATGGATTTCCCAATCCAATTCGTCGTAACATTCATAATGATCAACTTTACGAAGATCCCATTGGATTCCGGAAGCTCGTAGCATTGGTCCCGATAAACCCCAATTTATTGCTTCTTCTGGACCAATAATGCCTACTCCTTCAACTCGTTCTAAAAAATCGGATTTCGCGTAATAAGTTTTTGATATTCAGAAACCGCTGTTAAAAAATAATCACAGAAATCCAAACATTTATCTATCCATCCATAAGGTAGATCGGCCGCTACTCCTCCGATACGAAAATAATTATGCATCATTCTCATACCGGTGGCAGCTTCGAATAGATCATATACTAATTCTCTTTCTCTGAAAATATAGAAAAAAGGAGTCTGTGCACCAATATCTGCCATAAAGGGGCCAAGCCATAACAGATGAGAAGCTATACGACTCAACTCTAACATAATTACTCGGATATAACTGGCTCTTTTAGGGACTTGAATATTTCCCAACTGTTCTGGTCCATTTACGGTTATTGCTTCTGTGAACATAGTAGCTAAATAATCCCAACGTGTTACATAAGGTAGATATTGTATAACTGTTCGATTTTCCGCAATTTTTTCCATTCCTCTGTGTAAATAACCTAATATTGGTTCACAATCAATAACATCTTCACCATCTAGAGTAAGGATGAGCCGAAGAACACCATGCATTGATGGGTGGTGAGGTCCCATATTGACTATCATGAGGTCTTTTCTTGTAGTTGTTACATTCATAGGTTCTTCCTCGATTCATTCTTTCATGAATTGCTGAAAATGAAAAGAAGTTCATTAAAATTCAAGATCGAATAAAAAAATAAAATCATTCCAATTCCTTTTTCACTTAACGAGTTTTTGACTCCCGAATATCCAGCTGACTAATTAATTCTTTATAACGTATTCTATTTTTCTTTGACAAATAAGACAGCAGTCGTTGGCGTTTTCCCAGGATTTTACGTAAACCTCTCTGAGATAAATAATCTTTTCGGTGCAATTCCAAATGTGAAGTCAGTCTTCGTATCTTATTGGTGAAACGAAATACTTGAAATTCAATGGACCCCCTGTTTTCTTCTTTTTCTTCTTGTGAAATAACTGAGATGAATGAATTTTTTACCATAAAACGGATTTTCTATCCTCTTTTTTTTAATGTATTTTACTGATCAGTAAGAATAATGCTAGTCATTTTAATTTGGTATACACAATAATCTTAATTTCTTTATGAACTCTTAATTTTATCAAATAAAATGTCAAATAAAATGAATCAATCCAATTTTCTTTTCTCTTTTTATTCGTATAGGAATACGAAAGGGTGATATATTTCTACATTTAGAAAAGAGAAAAGATTTTTGGATCGAAATCTAATAATAAATAAAAAAAGAAAAATAAGAAGATTCCGTTAATCATTTATAGATCTATTGGATATTGATAAATGCATTGAATTAGTATTCATGTATCAGACTGGAAGGTAAGACAATACATAGGTGCAACTCCTTTTTTCATATACCATACATATATGGTACAGAATATATATGAAAAACGCATAATTAACAAATTTGCAATCGTGGATACATATGTATCCTTATCATAGTGAAGCGGCCTCCATTATTGGTATCAAACCAATATCGATTCATACAAGAGAAATCTTCTAATCGATAATTAGGCCAAAGAAAGAACTTTAATTTCATTAGTTTCTTTTTATCAAAATGTTTTCTTTTATCCAAAAATTCACCCCAGTTTTTTACGTTGTTGCAAAATACTGGATTTTTATGAATACCATTTCTATTCCTCGAATTGAAACAAATTAGAATTCTTAATTCTCTACGTCTTTTAGTGGATAAAACCTTTTCGGGAACAAACAACAAATCATAATCATTTTTGTATCTATTTTCAGCCATTTTTTGATGTCTTGCAATGGATTTATCCAAATTAATCTTAGCAACATAGCTTTTTTCTCGGTATATTTGATTCATTTTGGGCTTACTCTTATGAAACAATGAAATATTTAGACTTTGATACATAATCAATTGTCCATCATTTTTTATAGACAAACGAATTGGTTCGATAATTAATATACCCTTTTTCATTAATTCTGTAAGAGTTAAATCCTTTTGAATAATCAAAATATCTAAACTCATTTCTCCCCTTTGAATAGAGGATATAGCAATTTCTCTTGGATTTATTAGTCTAAGTAGGAGACAATATATTTTGATATTATTGATCATTCTTTGATTTAAAGAATCATCCCATCTCAATTGAAAACGTAAATACCTTTTTAGGAAAAAATCAAGCTCTACTTCCGTGTTGCTCTTATATTCTTTTTTCTTTCTACGTTTTTTCATATCGGAGCTTGCATAATCTTCTCCAATATCTTTTTCTTGGTTTGAGAAAAGTGATCCAAGATTCGCTTGATTTTGTGCATCTGATTCAAGATTATCTCGAATTGCGGATTCTTTTTCTTCTTGATTTCGATTCTCTAATTCAATCGATTTTTTTTCATTCGAAAATCGAAAAAAGATCCCTTTTGCTCTTTCTATTGATGTTTTTATTTTCACTAACATTTTCATTAAAATTTAAAAGAAGTAGTTGGATTGGTATGATCCACGGTTTCATAATATATGTATTATAAAGGATCACAAATTCTGGAAAGAACCAAAGGTTTAGATTTGATATGGGACGACTTAGTATTTCTTCATTCATTGCCATCCAATCAAAAAGATCTTTTTTTTGTTGCATGCCATAATTCCTTCATTTTGGGAAATTTTAAGAAAAAAAGACCTTTTTGATCCATTTTATCAATTATTTGATAATTATTAAACCCAGTCTTAGTATTTTTATTACCATTGGTATCGATATCAATCCAGGACTCAATATTGACTTTATTTCGAAGACAAAAATCGAAAATTCTCCAATCCAAATATTTTCTATCTGTAAATTTATCTAGATTTAGAATATCATCATCTTCGAAATTAATAGGGATAATACCTCCTGGCATATTAATTAATTTACCTTTTTTATATATCTTGTTGTAATTATAAGAGATCTCTTGTTTATTATTTAAACGTAATGGTGATACATAAATATGTGAATCCTTCTTATTTTCATAATTAATTGATTTATATGAGAAAAGCTCATATCCATAGTCTTTTTGAAGGTTATATTTTGAATTTGATAATGAATTGAATTCAAAATCATTTAATTTTTTGAAATTAGTTAATATTAATCGATCTTTTTCATCTGAATGCCTTTTGTTTAAATCTTTATTTTGCACTATACGTGTTTGATTGAATCTATTTCGCCATTTGTGTGGTACTAATCGATACCATCTAATCGGAGATAAATCATATTGATAATGAACCCTTAACCAGTTTTTCCATTGAATCATTTCCGAATTCAAAATATTTTTATGTTTTAATTCAGGATAAAAATTCCTTGTGTTTCAAAATAATCCTTTATTTCATTTTTAAGAAAAAAAGATGTTCCGTGATATTGAAGGACATATCTTAACTTATACAAATTACAAAATTGCGTTTGATATAATTGGTAAAATACATATGCTTGTGAGAAGTAGGATAATAAAATCTTTGAATTTTGATTACTAATATCAGAAATTGATTTTTTTTTAGTCCAAATAAAACGAATTGTATTTTTAATAAAACGAGTTGTATTTTTATTAGTTTTAGCTATTTTTTCTTTATTTGTTTCATTATTGTAAATGGATTTATCGATCATTTTTGTTGAATTATCAAAAAAAAGTTGTGTAGTGATCCTCGGACTATTAATGATACAGATAAGTATATCTATGTATATCCTTTCAATTACAAATTTGAAAAAGAATATGATTTACGGATTAATCGAACATTTATTCTTTTGAATTTCTTTAATTTCTGCCAAATCTTTTTTATTGATGCTAATAGTTTAGTAGGATAACTTATTTTATTAGAACTAATATTTATATTGATTTCCGCAGTTAAAAATCCTTTTTCTTATCTTTTGTAATTTTTTCTATTTGATTCCTGATTGTGCTGGTTCTATCATCCAGGTCTTTCATTTTTTTCTGTCAATGAAGAATCTGTCAAATCCATAAATCGAATTTGAATGGACGATTCATTAATCATCCCATTGCTGATTACCCCATTTTTTTCTTTTTTAGTTTCACTCAATTCATCTATTTTTCTTAATCCAAATAATTGAATTGGGTTTCTTTTGGAAAGTTCTTTTTTTATTCCTTTTAAAAATAGAATGGTTTTCATGACCGATTTTTTCTTTCTTTTTTTGAAAGGTTTAAAAAAGATTTATTCTTTCTTTTAAAACCTGTATAACTAAAAAGGATTCTTTTGTAATTTGATAATTTTTTTCTGAGTTCTTTAAAAATGGGTTCAAAAAATGAACGTTGTTTTCTGGGAGAACCAAAAGGAACTTCAGTTTCCATTCCCAAACTGTTAAAAAACAAAAATCGTTTTTTTGCTCTTTATTTCTCAGCGGATCTTTCTGGGGGGTGGCACCTTAGATCTGTGCCAAGGTTTAAGGTAAAAAAAATAGGATCTTTATCTGAATACCGTCTGTCAACCAATTTTTTGGAAATTCGGTTTCTGATAATTGAACACCATTATAGGTGCATTTAACATGCATTTCTCTATTCCAATCTTTTAAGTCCTCAGACCACTCGGGAAATTGAAATAATAACATACGGGCTATATTTTTACCTATTATCACTGAAGGGAATAGAATATATTTTCTAAGAAAAGATTGGGTTACTAATAGGAATCCTCTTATTGCTTGAGCAAATAAAACTCGATCCCAGGTTTGTGCTATTTCTATTCGTGCTTTCTCTTGTCTTTTGTATTCTTCTCTTTTGTCTTCCTCTTTTTTTTCTCATTTTCTTTTTTCTTTTCCTCGGTATAATCCGAAATTCTTAATTCTGTTGTTTTTTATACGTCCATTTTTTCAAAATGAATTTTATTATCCGGAGATATCAAAAGAAAAAAAGGGGTTTGCCTATTCTGTCCAAAAAAGAGGAGAATGCACATTTGCTTGAAACAATTCACAAATAACTGTTTTACGTCTTTGAGCACGCATAGAGCCTTTTATTATGTCTCGACGAAAATCTGATTGTTGTGAATAACGTATGAAAGTCACTTCGTCAGCTTGATCAAGATTATTAGTATTTTTGCTATTAGCATCAGTATTTTGCTCGTTATCAGTAAAAATTAGTACATGTTTGTTTTTCTGGAACGAATCTGATGATCCTCTGCCACGATTTCTTCGTTTTCTCCTCCTGTTGTTCCAAATCGTTGATTAATTTGTATGACCATGAAGGAACTTTTTTCCTTATTTCTTTTATTCCAATAGATTTTTTTTTATTCTTTTAGTCTTGGGCTCAGTTATAACTGCGTTGAAGAAAATTTTCAAAATTTGTATTTGATCTTCTGAATGAATTCTTCCTTGTTCGGTTTTCTGGAAATGGAAATAAAGAAAGTTTTTTTTTCTGTTGATAATGAATTTTTATCAAATGCATCTATTTTGTCTTCAAATTTTTTCCTGATCAGTAGTAAAAAGTATACTATGAATCTTATTTATCCAACCTGTCTCGATGTAATTTTTTATGGACATTTTATTTAGGATTTGGGATGAAAAAACAAATTTGACCCTTCCACGACAGGGCCCATTCAAAAAGGGATCATATATTTTAGGTAAGTATTCTTTTTTATTTTCAGCATTACACAATCTAGTTCTTTTTTCGAATACATCTAGAGTAATGGATCCTTTATTTAGAGTTTCCATTCGAGTTCGAAATTTTTTGCTCAAGTTGTTCTTTTTTTGGTCATTGGTATAAATCCAATGATCATACAATTCATCAGAGGGTCGTTTTCTCTTGTCAACAAAGAAATTTTCTTTCTATCATTTCCAAGAAAGTTGACAAACTGGGGGATACGTAAAGAGATTCTTTCTTTTCCATTGTTTCGACATATATAAAAA
>CM029501.1:12353317-12439493 GCA_017140595.1 Eucalyptus curtisii | reverse complement strand
ATCGTAAGCTGCAAAAAGGATCTTTCGCTATTTGCAATAAACTAAAAATTTTGGGCTGTTTTATGAAAAGGGGAAAAAGTCATATTTGATTGGATTTACAGATAGAGATTATGCTGGAGATGTTGATGATAGAAGAGGTACTTGGGTATGTCATCATGCTTTGTTCAGAGGTGGTTTCAAAGTCTTGAAGAAGCAATCAATTGTCACTTTATCAACAAGTAAAGCAGAATTTGTAGCTACAACTTCATGTGCCTGTTAAACCATATGGTTACGAAAGATTCTTGGGGAGCTTCAGTTCAAACAGCAGGAAGCAACTATAATCTGTTGTGACAACAGCTCAGCCATCAAACTCTCCAAAAATATGGTTCTAAATGGGAGGAGCAAGCATATAGATGTGAAGTATCACTTCCTAAGGGATCTTACAAAGGATGAAGTAATTGAGCTAGTTTTCTGCAAAAATGAAGATCGAGTGGCTGATATATTCACTAAGCCTCTAAAGTTGCCCACATTTTAGAAGCTGAGAAAGCTCCTTGGTGTCCTTTTGTTGGATGTTCCAAATTGAGAGAAGGTCCTTTAAACCGATTGTTCAAAACATCGGTTTAAGGAAGAATGTTGAATGAATCAATTTCCTTTTAATATTTTTTTCACGCATTAGTAGTCTATTGAGCAATACTCCTATTATATGGGTTTGTTGCTGCACATTAAGTTAGTGGGTTGTGGTAGTCATTAATTAGTGTAAAGCCTATATAAAGGCTATGGTGTCGGTTTTATAAATATTAAGCGAGACAGCTCTTCTTCCTATGTGTGTCTCTCGGTCTTATATTTCAACAAGCAAGGCCTCTAAATAATGATGGAGCCATAATCCTACTGAAGGGGAGTGAAAGGCTAATATCAAAGCTAAAATCTATGAGTGATTTCCTTAAATGTTTGATTAATGTTTATTTATTGTTACATGTAGAAAAGAAAATGGCATAATAGATTGATATGTGTGTGTGTATAATGTTATAAAAAAATTCTTTTATTTTTAAAATTGGGAGTAAAATAGTGAAAAGTACCTATGAAAATATTATAGTTAATACCACGAAAGAACTCAAACTGGTATTCATGTAACAAATTTACCCCAAACTAATTTTTTGACCACTAAAAACTCCAACTTAATACATTTACGATAAATTTATCTTTCATTAGCTTTTTGTCAAATTTGTTGACATGGATGACATATGGTAATGTGGTATGGTGACTAGCAAGTCCACACGGGAATCTATAGAATTAATATCACGAAAAACCTAAACTAGTATATCTATGATAAATTTATCATAAACTAATTTTTGTCATAAAAAACCTTGAACCGGTACACGTGACACATTTAACCTCTATCAATACTCTTAAACAAGGCCGAGTTGTGATGTGCAATCAAATTTATTTTGCAGATTTCTCTAACATCGCCTCTCTATCATCAATACTTCAATTTTTTCCTCTAACGTGTTTGATAATCGGATCAATGCCTCGTGGATCCTGAGGGAGCTCAAGCTCCTAAGGCACGTCAAACATGAGAATGTGATTGCCTTGAACTATGTGACGTTGCTGGTCCACAGTGCTAGGTGATGTACAGAGGCAATGTTAGAGAAATTTGGAAAATAAACTCGATTGCATATCACAACTTGGCCTAGAGCATCATAGGGTAGTGGTGTTATCTTGCCAAGGAGAAGTTCGGCCGCAATCACTAGTCCAGCTAGCGCAAGGAAGATCTAAAAAACGTAACTTGTGAAAATGAGCAACGGTTATGAAGCATCGGACTTGAATAACTCGCTTCGAGTCTCGACGACCAAGAACAGGGCAAGCGAGAGCACTTCCCGTGTTCTCCCGGAATTGGTATGGACGGAGAAAAGGTACTACCAGGAGTTTCCGAGATGATTATCAAGCTTCGATGACTGATTATTTATGGACGATTTCTCTCGAATTTACTAGACTCTGTCCGTGTATATTCTTGCTCGTGACATCTAAGATGAAGTTCACAAAACAAAAAACACACACACACCCCTAAGATGAACTCTCTCTCTGTCTCTCTCTCTCTCTCTCTCTCTCTCTCGGATCGAAGATGAGCCCACGCTGGACTGAGACTGTATGGCCTATATAATAAGTTGATGGGCCTGAGGCCCTTTGCTATTAAGTGTTATTTCTTTTCTTTCGAGCTCTATGGGTCAAAACAGATGTATTTAGGCTTTGGCCACACAATTTAACTGGGGCCGAGATTATATTAAAACCCTTCTTTCTTATTACCTATATTATATATAGATATGTATATATATATATATATATATATATATATGTGCGCGTGTGCATGTGTGTCTATATATTATCTTTATAAAAGTGCGCTTAATTAATCGACAAAAATTCAGTTGTCAATAATTGCCCCGCTTTAAAAAAGGATTTGGAGAGGTTCCTTTCAAAGATAAAAAGGATACCTAAATTTTGTTGACAAATGACGTGATGGCATTCTAGCTAGAGCCATGCCCGAAAGCACTAAACTAAGTCTTGACGTTACTTGTCTTTGGTATTACCCCCCTCGATTGATCGATCAATTTCTTCCTTTTTTCAATATTTGTAATTTAATTTATTTCTACATTTTTAACTTTTCGATTTTTAAATAATTTTTTCATTTACATTTTCTTCTTCTTTTTTCTCTTTTTTTTATTTTTTAAATGGAAAAGAAAATGTGACATTATTCCTTTAAATAAAATAAAACACCGGAGACGTTCCCTTCCACAGTTCTCAAATTCAGTTATTCACCTCTCACAAAGTGAAAATTGCAGTCTCAACTTTTACAAATTCAACAATACTATCTTGTCATGTTAGTGAGGCTCGTTAGTAAATTATAGTAATAGAGTTGGATATTTTTATATTCTATCGTATTACTTATTCAATAAAAATTGCATATAAATACGAATATATATAATAAAAAATTCTCGGAATTCACGATATATAAATGAAATGGACATGTGATATTTGATAATTGACATCGCCTATTCAATCTTCTTACGTCACGACTGGCATTTTTCCTCATCCCCAATTGCTTTTGACGGACCTCGCCAATTAGCGAGTACGAACTCGCCTTCCAAATCTTATCTTCTAGAGTGATCTTTCTTTGTTTTCATATTCCCAAGTCGTGGTTTCTTCATTTACCCGTTCGCAAAGCCATTGATTTGTTTCTTTGTTTTTTTGAAATCGGTGCCCACAACCTTTGATTGCATCATGTGAAAACCAATAAAATAGGTGCGGCTATGTGTCGTGCCGGCGATGGTGCTTTTCATTTTTGGAGCCTGTTTGGTAACCATTCCAACAGTGCTAAATTATCATTTTTTGTTCCCGAGTAGTTTTGGAACGAATCGCGTTTGGTAAAATTTTAATCTGGGAATAGATTTGGAGGAGAATCAAGAATAAAAAAAAAAAAAGTTGATTTTTGTTCCGGAAACAAAATTGAAAATCAAACTCTTCTTCTCTTTTCTTCCTCTTCATCGACGCCATCCCGCGATCGCGCTTCACCGCCGCAATCGCCAAGAACCGGTCCGGCGAGCTCATGGGAGGCTCGCCTGGCCATCGGCGAGGTCCGACAGGCTCGGCCTCGCCGATGGTGGCGAGCCTGCGCCTGGCAACCGCCGGTGGCCAAGCGGGCCTCGCCCCGGCCCCGCAAGGCTCGACTAATGAGGGACAGCCTTGCCGAGGGCGGCGACTCTCCGGTGGGTCGCCGACCCTCGTCGATCTAGCGAGGCCGAGCCTCACCCGGTCCGGCAAGGCTTGGCCAACGAGGGATGGCCTTGTCGAGGGACGCGACGCTCCGTGTGAGTCGCCGGTCCAACGACCCGCTTTGAAGAAGAAGAAGAAGAATAGGAGAAAAAAGGAAAAAAATATAAAAATTATTTAAAAATTAAAAGAAATTGATTTGGAATATAATCAATTAGCATGGTACCAAACGCAATTTATTCCAAAATCATAAATTTTGTACGGTTACCAAACGCATTTTTTTACTCAAAATCGGTTCGGAATAGAATAAAAAAAAAACATTTATGATCAAAATCGTTCGGGAACATTATCGTTACCAAACGCGCCTTGGATTAAGATTTTCACATTCGAAGTAGAGATGCTCCTCTACTGTTGTTGTACCCTTTCACACGGTGTTGCGACAACCAATCGAAAGTAAATTACATTCATGTGACGCTATAGAAAATGAGATTTGTAGATAAGATGTACGAAATGATAATTAATCGATTACATCATACGATAATTATCAAGTGGTAAATTCATCACATGAAAATTCTTTTTCTGTCTTTAAGCCACTTAATAGTAAGACAAACATCCTTTGACAACATTCATAGATATACATTGATGCCAAATTAGAACATGAATCTTCTACCTTGTATGTTACTCTATTCGTTGTCTCAACAACTGATTTATAAGAATGAGTTATTTTTCAGTAATTAGTATTTGTCAAGACACCCAAAGAAGCATTTTACGATCTCCACCCACCAAACTAAGGATAGAAAGCTTGAAGTTTTAAATTAAACGAGGGAAATTACGTAATAAGTTATAAATCTGTTATATGGATGTTAATTTAGTCTTAGACTTTCTTATTTTGCCAATTTAGTCATGAACTTTTGCGTAGAATTTCAATATAGTTGTTTAATTCAATATTCACCGAAAGTCGCTAATGTGGAAATCTAGTCATTGTCGATTTTGCTACGTTAGCAATTTATAGTGGAAATTGGTCAAAATAACTACATTGAAATATTGCATAAAGATTTATGATTAAATTGACAAAATTAAAATTTTTAAAATTAAATTGACGTATATACAATAATTTTATGATTAATTGGACAATTTCTCCAGATTCAAGACACTAAAAAGATATATATGAATGTATATATGTATATATTGGCCTTATTTTTACTTTCAACTTTTGCTTTAAATTGGATTTATATTTATTATCGATTACATTATCTTTCAAGCATATAAAGCATTGCTTTGTAGGTTTATCTAGAAAAAAATTTGTCAATACTTTTTTTGACCCTTTTAAATTTCTGTAGAGAAAGTGAAAGGTATACAAACATATATGAGGAATAATGCCACAAAAAAAAAAATCTAAAGTATGTCCAATGTATCACTAATATCCCAAAATTCTTTTCATGTCACAAAAACTCCAAACCTTATATCAAAGTGACAAAACTATCCTCTACTAACCAAAATGAGTTCTTAAATTTTGTTCACTTTATTATTAGTACCTCAAATTTTTTCATGTCGTAAAATCTTAAACTTTTATCAATGTGATAAGAAAAAGTTTGAACATTGGTATTAATCATTGGTATTAATGGGTATAGTTTACAATTTTTGTGACACGATCAAATAATTGAGATTTAGTGTTACAGCACCTATGGTTAGAATCTTTCTGTGATCTTTATATGCTATGCTCGTGTAAAAGGTTCTTTGCGTAAAACGACAAGATCTCAAGTTAGATAATAAAGCAGAATGATGATATCATGTGCAACATCAGCGCACTCGTCACTATTCTTTCTTGGGCACCCTAGATTTCCTCTGTTTCACTTTTTTTTTCTTTTTTCTAATTTCAGCGCGTGCTGTACTGAAAACGACTAAACGGGGACATTATCATATTTGCTTTGAAAAAGCTAAAATTGCAGCATTGGTCATTCACGGTCCCCCGTCAACGTGCCTTTTTCACTCTTTGAATAAATGCACTGTGCGCGTTATTTCGTCAGCGCTCATCCTAGGCCACGCGTAGCATTGTCGCCCCTTCTCGATTCCACTGCAATCCTCAAAAGCAGGAGCATCGTCAGTGAGTTGTCCGTCAATTTCTCTGTATCTTTCATCGTTGTCGTCATGTCGTGACTCACGCTGTGGATTCTTTTGAAATTTACGATGGTCATCGGTGAAGAGGGAAAATGAAGAGCAGGAGGAGGACAGTGACTCACGTGTTTGAATAGCTGTAGGGCAGCGATGCCTGAGAAAATCGGGCATCGTATCTGAACAAAAAAGAAGAAAAGGCATCGTCATCATCTCGTTTCCCTTTATAATGTAGAAAAAGTAAAAGGTGCTTCAACTTCACTTATATTTCTTGTCCGGTCTTCATCAATTGCTCTCTCTCTCTCTCAGTTATTAAAATTTTAATTTTAAACACTTTACCTTAACCATGTAAACAATTATTAGGAAATTTTAATTACAAATCATAAACAACGATGTGGTAACACCATCCCTCAAGGTATAAATTCAAATATTTTCATATCCTTATTTCCTTTCCTTATTAGTCCACTCTACATATGAAAAGTACTAGACAATTTAAATATTAAACAATACATTCATATGATTTTCAATTAGTTGTAATGGTTTCACAAAATATTTGATATGCCTGTCATGCACATGCTAAGCAAACCCATAATCATTTTTATCTTACTTGTCCATATTTTGTTGTGAAATTTGTTTATTGCTAGAAAATGAAAATTGTATGTCATATGTAAGTGGATAAAGAATGTGTATAGTAAAAAGGGAAGTTAGCAAAGGAGGGGTAACTAGTCAAGGTAGATTAACCGCTTGTCTAATTACTGTTTTATTCCTAATTTGAAGAGTTGTGAGGTAGTTTAGGATAAGATTCGCTTTTTTTGTGAAAAGTCAAACGGAGCTCAGTTTTGACCTTAACACATAGACATGTAGAGAGAGAAAAATTTCAAAAAGACCCGCCATTAAAATTCATTTCCCATCAAAATACCTCAAATTGTGCTACCGCGTTGCGATGGACCCCCCATCTCCATTGCTGGTGATAAAAAGCACCTTTGACAGCCACGGACATCACGTGCGAAGATTTTCAATGTGTGTATTTTAGAAAGCAATGCTATACATAGTAAGAAATCTTACACCGGCCGGTGAAATGATGCCAAATATTACATGATATGTATATGTTTTTACAGCGGAACCCTTATTCCTCTAATATCTAATATCGAGTATATTTTTAACATAATATCATCCGTTTCGAAAAATAACTATCATGATCTTATATTTCTTTTGGTAATTAAATACTAGCAAGATATATTAATAATAGCCTAGAGCATTGCCTTCTCAAAGAATAAGAGCTTAAAGTATATGGTAATATCAGTTTTTTGGAGAGTACATTCTCCAAACTTTTATCAGAGCTAAATTTGCCTCTACTTTTAACTTTTAAGGGCTTCTTTATTCTTTGAACACTTCAAACAATGCTAATGAAGAAATATTCTTCGATGCTTAGGGTGTACTGACGAGCCCAAGTCATCATAGCTTTAGTATGGGTAAGGATCGACATGATTTAACGGTCAAGGAGCATTGGGTTACAATGTCCTTTAGGTTGAACTTGTTGCTTGATCTTTTTCAACATGGATATTTAGTATCTCGATATTGTAATTCATGTTAGTTTTGTTAATAACAATGAATAGAGTAAATTGATATAGAGATAAAATAAGTAAAATCAAGCAAATAATCAAGCACTGCCATGACAATAAAACAAAAATAATCGTTGGCTACAAAGTTTTACATACAAGTTATTAGCTTATGTATCCACTTGTGAATTTATGCAATGATTTATTAGAGTTGGAGATATTAAAAATAATTATGGCCATTTAATTCTATGTAATAGTATGTTGTACATACTGATTTAATTGTGTGGCTCACAACAATATGTTATTTTAAAGATATTAATGTTCTGCGACCATTAGAAATATTTACAAGTTCAACAAATGATACATTTCTATGCATATTAATGATCTAAGGTTCGTAGACATAAGTCTTTGTATATATTTTTTGCAATAGGCTTGGGGGTTGACAAAGTGCAGTACGAGAGTTATTTGGAGAACTCCAAGATCCAAATTCGGATTTCAAAATTCTTTCCGGTCTCAATTTCTCTATAAAAAGGCACTTTTGGTAAAAGAGCAATCGATTTAGGACCTTTCTAGAGGTGAATAACCAATGACGATGGAATATCGAGCATTTCAAGAAGAAGAAGAGATCAACAGTCCACGGAGCTGTCAATTATTTGAAGTATGGAGATTCTTTCTTTTTCATAAAAGAAAGTCACATAGGCATTAACATTTTAATAAA
Organism: Eucalyptus curtisii; assembly: GCA_017140595.1. NCBI lineage: Eukaryota > Viridiplantae > Streptophyta > Magnoliopsida > Myrtales > Myrtaceae > Eucalyptus > Eucalyptus curtisii. The sequence continues at coordinate 12,431,363 of CM029501.1, read as the reverse complement.
AAAAAGCCACCAGAGATTTTTTTACTGCAATTTAAAGCAAAGTCACTCAAATGATCATTTTTTCCTCCCAAGTGACATTTAAGTAATCCGGCAAAAAGTTTTAACATATAAGTGTCGTACAAAATTCTGGCCTTTTAATGCGGCTTTTATAAGATTATCTAGAAATGTTTATTATATCTCAATTTTTTTTTTTTTTTTTAATTCTATAGAGAAAGTAAAAGGTATATATATAAGGAAAAATACCATAAAAAATCTCAATTACATTCACTATGTCAAAATTATTTTCATGTCTGAAATCCGATGATAAAATTACAATTTGCCCATCCCAAAAAGTTCCTAAACTTTGCCTTTTTTTTTTTTGGGGGAGGAGAGGGGGTGCCTGCTCCTAAACTTAGTTCACTATGTTATTAATGATGACAAAAAGTTGGAGTATTAACGGCAATGGGTATAGTTTATAATATTTTGTGACATGATATATGTTTGGGGCTTCCCACTCGGCATAAGGGTTTGTTTCTGGTACTATAAAAGCTTCATATGCAATGCTCACTCAAAGGTAATTTAGAAACGACAAAATCTCAGTAGATAAGAAAGGGCCTAGAGTGATACCGCATGAGGACCATCAACGTACTCGCCACCATTCCTTCTTGGGCACGCTAATGATCTCATCTTTCTCATCTTTCATTTCTAATTTTTAGTGGAAAACGGCGAGGACATCACCATCACCTCCTCGCCAGAAAAGATGAATCTATTTCTGTTCATGAAGTAATGGCCACCGATCTCGAGTTTACACAACAAGCGACACGCTGTCCTTTCTCCTTTTTCAATCATTTTACTTATATATTCCTTTTTGAAAGTTTTTTTCTTTTTCAAAGAAAAGAGACCCACACAAGTCCACTATTCAAAGAAGGAAAGACAGTTGAGGAACCACCACCAAGGCTGCATTATAACTCTTTGAAAAAAACTCTCTCCCTATTCAAAAGCAATATGTACTAAACCATTCATACTCGATGAAAGGGCTACTCCCCCTTAATGGACTAACAAGGATGCGGAAAACATCTTTAAGGCTGCATTATAACTCTTTGAAAAAAAATATTCTCCCTATTCAAAAGCAATATGATAAGAAATTCACTAGTGAATGGTCCAAATGGTACTTGTTAATCAATTCATAAAGAAATTTATAGCCTTCAATACATTGATGGTCTTGTATTATACAAGTGGCCACAACGTATGAGGAGTTAAAAAGAGAGGGATAATTACTGACAAAAATCCAATTTGATTACCAATATTGGTAATTATATTTCATACGATGCCAATCTTGAAATTATTTTTATATTGATAAAATATGAAGAGCCATGCTAATTCTTTGAAAATCATGAAATATTTTCAATTAATTGCTTAATAAGTGCTTGTGATTTATGAGACATTATCTACCATAATGCATAAAATAATTTCGGCTTTTTAATTTTGTATTATGTAAAATTTAATTTTCTACCCCCATTTTCTCCGTTTCTCATATATACCCCTCTCTTATGCAAAACTGATGTGTGTCAATGCATCGGTCGTTCTTTCAAATAGTTAATGCAGCATTTGTCTTGGTCCTCTCAAGGTCTCGTTTTCTTCTTTGAATAATCGACCTGTGGAGGTCATTTTGTCAGTCTCATCTCAGATTACGTGTGGCCTTGTCGTTCGTTCTCCTAGAAAGAAGGTGAATCGGTTTTTTTTTTTTTTTCTTTGTCAAAAGAAAGTAAATCATCGAGTTGTTGTCATTTCTCAGTATCGTTTATTGGGGTTTATTCATCTCGTGCCTCACGCTTGGATTCCCAGTGGATAAAATTCGCAGGGGCTAGACTCGGATAAGAACAGAGAGATTCGAATTTCGATGAAAGTGAAGTCAGGTGAGAGAGAGAGAGAAATTAATGAGACCAGACGAGAAAAATAGGTGAAGTTTAAAGCACCTTCTCCTTTTCTATATCCTCGAGGAAAGAGGCGAGGATTACGCTTTTTCCTTTTCTTATTCAGTTGATGCCATGTCGATGTGTCGGGCATCACTGCCCTACACCTACACGCCTATTCCAACACGTGAATCACCATCCTTCTAGTCTTTATTTCTTTTATTTTCTTTCTATCGGTAACGATTTTTCTCTTATTCTTTTTCATTTTTTTTATTTCCTTAGGTTTAGAAAACTTAATCCCCATATCTTTCCCCATCCAGTAGGACATGTCCGCCTGTGACGGGTAAGATTTCCCAAATTATTGTACCTTCACATGTGGTCACGACGTCTGTCAATTATTGGCGAAAATCAGAAAAATAAATATTCACGGGAAAAGACTGGTTAATTAAGAATTAAAACTTCATTTATTTTTGAATAATTTAAAAATTATTTTCTGATAATACGATAGCTTATATCATGTATAAAAATAAATGGTCGAAAAATATTTTCATTTTATATGAAATTGTTTAGATATAAATTGTTATTAATAATAAAAACATTTAGATGCTAATAATTATCTTTAGGAAAATATTATTCATTTTTCATGAAATAAATGGATTCTAAGTTGCGTTTGAAATGCGTGATCAAGGCCATTTCAGTTTAACCCTAGGAAAGCCCCATAATTTGGTTTTAATAACATTGAGGTTGCTATCGAGAAAATGAACAATGATCATAGTCTTTTGAACTTGAGTTCTAATTAGGTGCATGTGGGGGTGAACGGTCATGTACGTGATGGAGCTATATCAATAAGTCTCTACATTTCTTTCACTCTATTTTGGTTGAGCTAGGCTATTCCTAAGTTGTTTCACAAGCTTGTCTAAGAAATTTTTGGTAAACAACATCAGTAGGAGAAAAAGTAACCTTCATTGATTATTATCATCAAAGTGTCGATTAGCGAAGTAATAGTGACAGTGATGACCAACATGCTCAATGGTGATGAAAGTAGCTTGTGATTCTATTTTATTGACTATGTTTTTAATAACAATTCGATTGTTGAAAGATAAATTTATCGAAAGATAAATTTAATTGATTAATGCCATCGAAGTGTCGATTAGCAATGTAATAGTGATAGTTATGACCAACATGTTCAACATTGACAGTAGCTTATGATTCTTTTTCGTTAACTGTGTTTTTAGGAACAATTCGAGTATTGAAAGATAAATTTAGTTGATTAATGCCCAAACTAAAAGTGTTGAATGTATTGCAACCGAGAAGATATATCATATCTACATTCGCTTACTATCTATAGCAATTATAACTACAACATTTTGAGCATTCTATTAGTAAATACAACGGTTTCCTAATTTAAAAGTCCATTTTTCAAATTTTGCATTTTTCATTCTTGCCCTAACTTGTCTGCTTCTCTTCTGATCTTTTGCTCTATAATAACACTGCACTGAATGTAATTATCCCTTAATCCAATTTGGTCAGGGTGAGCATCTCTCGGTCCTCGCGCGAGCACGATCACTTATTAATTAATCATGTATAATTTAAAGTAAGAAATGAGCACGCGACGTTCGCCTAGTCATCGAAAGGTGCTTTTTATCAACCGCGATGTGGTAAGTGGGTCAATGGGAACCCAAGGGTACACTTTGGGAGGCATTTTAAGAAAGGTTTCTCACGTTATATCTATGGGGTCTTTTAGTTCCCTAGAAACTGTCGAAATATAAGCACATTCAAGCGGACAAAAATAGCCAATTTTCACTTTAATTGCTTTTATCTACCCAAAAATTCATAAAACCGTGTTATCATTAATTGCTTCGATTTGTTTGTCTTCATGAGGGAAAGGATGCGGATGTGGCAATTACTACCATATATGTTTCGTTTGTTTTGCATAAAATATAATATTTTTTATAAAACATTTTCCAAAAAGTCATTTTCCAGAAAAATGATAATATTTTCCAGTATTTGGCTGAATCTTGAAAATGAACAAATATTTTCCATTGTTTAATATGAAAATTTTGATTTGATTTTTCTAAATAAACATAACTATTCGAGTATTAATAATTTACGCATAGGCAGTTAGAGAAGCGAATACGGGCACTAGAGTCTCGAGTCTAGCCTCAATGAACCTCAACCCAGGCATCAAGATCGAAGCATGTGCACTTGGGTCTCGGATATGACCTTGATGGACCGTGGCATGAGTGCCGGGATATTGTGCCTAGCCTTAATGGATCTAAGTGCGGGCATCATGGTCTCGGGCTTAGCTTTGATACACTTTGGCACTGACATTGGGATCTCGGCCACTAGGGACCCTAGTTCAAGTGCCGAGGACCTAGGCATGGCCTTTGTAAACCCGAGCCCAAGTGTTGGGGACTAGAGCTTTAGCGTTGGGGACATAGGCATAGCCTTTATGGATTAAAGCCTAGGTGTTGGAGATTTGAGCTTGAGTATTGGGATTTGCACTTGGCCTTTATGGACTCGGGCTTGGGTGTCGAGGCATCGAGCACGTGCAATGGGGCTTTGAGTTGGGCCTTGATGGACTCAAGTGGGGGCATCGGAGGCCCAGGCATAGACAAATCGATCTTGGGCTTGACCTCGATGAACTCGGACATAGGTGTCGAGGACCTAGGCATGAGCATTGGTCGTGGGTTCTCCTAATGGTCTCGGGCCTAAGTGTTGGAAACCTAATCTTGGATGTTGGGACTTGGGAAGCAACATTGGAGTTTTTGTGCCCAAGTTTAGAGTTTTGGTCCGAATGTTGATACTTAATCATATTTTGGAAAATGATATCCGATTTTTAAAGAGGAAATCATTTTTCTAAATTTAAAAATAGGCATTTCCGTTGACTAATTTTCCTAAGTAAACCAAATGTCGAATAATGAGAAAATATTTTTTCCGAAATATTTTTTCGCTAATTAAACGGAGCTTAAGTGGAATTATTTTTCTCAGGAAATTGATTAATGCAAAGACTTTGAATATGTATTTTTTTTCTTTTAGAAGAGCAATGCTGTGTATAGTTAGGATTTTCTAGTGGCCGGTGAAATTTATATATGATGCCAAATATTCCATGATATATATATGTTCATATATATATATATATATATATATTTGAACATATATATATATTATAGATCTATCGATCCGACTTTTGCTTACGCCAACCGGCCCGTACAATGCGCGTGCACCGGACCAAACGTCAATACTTGGGGAATATATGACCCCATATACGCCACTTAAGACGTGTTAGTATGTTTTCTACTCTGATGAAGTTTAAAAATTAGTGTTGGGTCAAATATATATTTGTTTATACAGTGAAATAACCATATTCCTCTAGCATCTATTATCACAAAATAATTTTAAACTCCCATACCTGTTGTGAAAAATAATTGACGTTATATTTTATGTCTTTTGGTAACTAAAGACAAGCAAGACATATGAATAGTAGGTTCTAGTATATGTTACATCAGTTTTTGGAGAATATATTCTCCAAAGTTTTCCCTGACCTGTGCTGTCATCTTCTTCTAGGGTCCCGCTTTATTCTTTGTACACTTGGACAATGCTGATGAAGAAAAACTCTTCCACCCGGTGAACCCAAAAACGCCTTTTGATTTCAACTAATTGCTTAATCCGCGTATAACATAGAGTTTTGATATTTTACTTCTCGATAGTGTAATTTATTATGTTTTATGATATAACAATCGAAAGATTAAAAAGATAAATAGATGAATTGAGTAATCCTATGTCAAAAAACCACAAATATTAAATTATGCATCCACTTGTTAATTTTTGCTATGATCTATTGAAGTTGGAGATATTAAAAAGATTTTGTGGCCATTTAATTAAAATATGTTGTACACATTTGGATTTTATTGCGTGCCTCACAATCATATGTTATTTTCGATATATCATTGGAAATATTTTCAAAGAGTAATTTCATGCTTCCTTATACACATTAATGACCTGAATTCATACCTAAGTCCTTATATATATGTCATTTGCGACTGTCATGGCAGTACACCAAGTGTGGTACAAGATATATTTTTGGAGAAGTGGGGGATCCAAATTTGGATCGTAATTTCTGTTCATTCTCAAATAATTTTGATTTATTTGTAATACGCACTTCAAGAAAAGTGAACGGCCGTTTTAATGTAAATTCGCATTCGTGGTATTTCTCCCTTCTAGACGGAGCATTGGAGACGTTGATATTTCTTTCTCACCCTTCCCCATTTATTAAAACGTCTCCGTATGATAGGACTCTCTCACATCCACGGCTATAAATAGGGCATGCACGCTATGTTCTCGCCACGCCACACAACCTGCGCTCTCTTCCTTCCTTGCTTTCCTCTCTCTGAACACTCACTCAAAGCCCTTGACCACTCTCTCTCTCTCTCTCTCTCTCTCTCTCTCTCTCTGAGATCCAAATGACGACAATCCTTGCCCATATCTTGGGGATGGATCGGAAAGGCAAGACTCATCAGATTGACCAGAGCATGTGGACTAACCTGCTTGCTTCTTTCGACGACGATAAGTTCATGAAGGAGATGGTGAACACTCACGCTCCTGAGGAAGGAGACGTGGATGTTCAGTCTCTCTTCCATCTAGTCGACAACACCCTTCATGGAACGACCGCTATCGTCGACTCCATCGTCAATCCTAAGGTAATCACCAATGTAATGCCATAAATTTGTTAAAGAAATTATACATATAACATCGGTGAAGACACTTTCCGCCAGTGGCTCTCTCTTCCATTGATCTATTGATTAGTGAGGGGTGGTAGTTATAGCCGACCAATTCAAGTCAGATAAGACTGCCCCTGGACATTTTCCTTACCACTAACAGTGTATGCTCCAATTTTCTTGAATTTTGCATTTGAGAGTAGATATGCATAATTCTTTTTATGTGATACTTTTTGTGTTCAAATCCTCCCTTAATTAGAAAGGAAACCATTGATAGCCAATGAAAAAAAAAGGAAGTGGGGCAGTTGTCTCACTAGTGGAAAAGGTGCGGTGGAAAAAAACAAAAGGGTGAACTTATTTTGTTTCCAAACTTATTTGGTTAACATTTTCTTATTATTTCATACGGTGATAATGTTGATAGAATGTGTACCAAAAAGAATTGTATATTTAACAAAACACATTTAACTGTCTTCAAAAATCAAATCTCTTTTCCTTTGTGAGATGGTTAGAACCATTTTAATGTTGAGACTTGTAAGAGGGCAATGTGAGAGGAAGTAATGCCCTATGCAAATAAGTTAAAAAAAAAAATGTCAAATCAGATTTATCCGAATTCGTACATGGAAGTGATAATATACTGAGTGGGCTACGGGGACCACGCTTGCTTTTCTGGTTGCTTTGCTCTTCACATGGCTAAAGCCTAAAGGAGGAACAAGAAGGTGAAACAATCAATCTAAAATGGTATGGATTATCCATGTACTGTAACAAACACTAATCTAAGCGATTATTTATTAAACCTCGTACTTGGACGCGATATTGCATTAAATGGGCTACACGGACCCCGCTTGCTTATTGAGTTGCATGGACAATGTATTTTAAGCAAGCACTAATCCAAGTGATTATGCCTTTGGATAAAGAGCTCTTTCGTTTTTCTTGTCACTATTCTCTTGGCCAGACTGAGCTAAAGCTTTTTAGCGGTCAAATGTTTTTTTCATTTATTTTTATTTGATTCGAAATATCTCTAATCCATTTACAAATATTGACCAGCTATCCAGTCAATGGATATAGACAGGGGTTATGTAAATGACCAGTGCTTTTGCAAATGAAAATGAAAAGTTTGACAACTTCTCTTAAAGTTAAATAGGACCCATATTTAGCATATATCCACGCTTAACCCAAGTTGTTCTTCAGACTCATTAGGCCTGACTAGGTTTGGACTATCCCTCAGGTTGAAGGCCCATGATCATGGGGATAACACTATAACTCCTCTATTTAAATTTTAAATCCTTTTGGTTAAGAGAATTTTTTCGTTTTCTGTATAGGCCGACAATTGTTTGATACCTGAATTTACTCCCTGAATTTTCATGGTTTGACATAACGAGATCTTTTCTAAGTGTTGGGTCTCACTTAAATTAAGAGTGAAAGCTATCGCATCTCTCTTTTGCTCTCTCCTCTCTTTTCGTTTCTAAGGATGAAGTGATCTTCATCGTAGGGCATACAAGGATCTGGAAGCCATGAGTTCAAGCCTCTCAAAGAGGGCTTCAATCCACCTTTAGCAGTCATCAACGAAGTGGGTTGTCAGGTATTTTATAATCTCCCTCCCAGAAGTTAGATTTTTTTTTTTCCCAAGTATATTTGTTTTGCTTCGTTTTCTAATTTTGTTTCCATGTACATGCGCTTAAACTAAAGATAGGAAACTTTAATATTATGAAATGTTTGCATTCTAGCCTGTTGTATAGAGGTTGGGAATAACTAATCTCTTTCATTAATTAATTGTCCTGTCATCAGCTCACTTGTAAGGCACTGGACACCAAAAATGTGCGCCAAACACTGATCTCGCTCTTTCACGAGCTATCGAGCTACTCGTGGGTTAATAAGGCTCTGATTACCCTTTCATCACTTGCTGTGTACTATGGTGACTTTTGGCGACTTGCTCGAGTTGAACCATCGGACAAGCTTGCGGAATCTATGGCCATACTGAAGGGGTTACCTGCAATCACCAAACCCTCAGACCCGCAAAAGATCCACATTTTCGGTGTTCTCAACGATATGATCAAGACCACCCTGAATATGACCCAATGCATTGTGGATTTTGAGCATGACTCTAAGGATGTGCCTGAGTTGTCTACGATGATTGATGTTCCAAGCAGCGTTTATCAGATCATCATCAGTATCCTTGCTTGCTCTATTCAGTTCACCAGCCTGATTAGCGTGGTCGATGAGTATGTTTATGAAATATATATACACGAAAGAGTTTGCTTTTTATTTGTAAAAGATAATGATAAATGGTCTAAATTATTTAAAGCTATTCTAATTATGATTGATAAAATTGAGGGCTACATCTTAACCCGATTCATTTTCAAATTCTCTTCCTTCACAAGAGTGAGAAACTCTTATTTGTAGAACAAGAATTTAACTTCTAATTGATTAGTATGGTCCTGAAAAGGCACAAGAAGTAGTTTTAGATCAAAAAGATCGAAAATTGATGAGAACAAATATGCAGGAATTGGAATGACTCATGCCGCTAAGAGAATTTTTCTTTTGTTGTTTTTTCAGCAACAAGGGTAAAGATTTGCCTACATTTGCTCGGAAAGTGAAGATGATCCACCACACTATCAAGAGACATTACGAGGATTTTTTTACAAAAAAGGGTAAAGTTTGTTCTCTCTTTTTCTACCTATTTAAGCCCAAAATATATTGGTCTAATAATTAAACTTATTTTTTTCATAATGCAGAGGAGATTAAGGAGTATCAGAGGCTGCAGCGACTCTTTAATGCCCCCACCGATAACGTGGAGCTGATCAAGGCCTTGTTTTACATCAAGGATGATCCTCAGCCTCTCTTCCTCGGCTCAAAGAAGACAAAGGTGCATATCTCCAACTTTCTCTGAGTTTAACGTCAGTCTATGTTACAACTCCAATGCATCAAGATTGTACACAACATGCCATTGTCGTAAAATTGTCTTCCACTAACAATTTAATCTCATACGTATGTTGGAATCTAACAGCAAAATAGTTTTCACCAGTTGTGCAATTGATAAAAAGCACATGCTGCACCAATGTCTATAATTCTCCTTGTTCTTTATATAGGATAAGGTCGAGTCGCTCCGGAGAAAGAATGTGTTGCTGCTAATTTCGGACCTCAAATTGACCTCTCACGACCTCTCAATCCTCATCAAGATCTACAATGAGCGCAAGTTCCACGAGGAGCGCTACGAGATCGTGTGGGTCCCTATCATCGAACAAGAAGGCGAGGAGGTGATCAAACAGTTCCAGAACCTTCAGTTGCAGATGCCGTGGTACTCGGTTCACTCCCCTACACTTATCAACAGGGTGGCCATCAGGATAATCAAGGAGAAGTGGCATTTTAGGCAAGACACCATGGTGACAGTATTGGATCCACAAGGAAGAGTCTCAAACCAAAATGCCATGAGCATGATTAGAGTTTGGGGATGGGATGCTTTCCCTTTCACCGGTGCTGTAGCAACAGACATCTGGAAGAGGCCTGGCATTAGCTGGTTTGAACTTTTGGTGACCGACTTCATTTTCCCAAAGATACAGGAAGCTGTAAGTTTTTGTCCTCCTTCTTCTTTTCCTTCTTCACTTTTCTTGTACCCTTTGCTTTTTCATACAACTCGGGTGCACGCATATGGTTGTGAAAAGAAACTATGATCTTTAAGTTTGCTTGTTAGAAGATGAATTTAGTTAAATTGTTGCGGTAATAAAAGAATTTGATTCAAACTTAGAATCTGTCAGATATAGATGGGATAAGACGAGAACTATAAGACTATTTTACATTATAATGTTGTCCATTCTTTACTGATAAACGGTCAAGATTATATCCAAGTAGACAGGCTTTACCGGAACTTTTGTATAGAAATTTTGAAAATGTAAGATGAGTGTTTAGTTTGATTAACAATATATGGACGTGAAAAATGAGCGTTAGTTATTTTTCATTGAAAAAGACATTGATTTTGCAATCTCTTATCAGATCAAGGCTGAGAAGTATATCTTCCTGTATGGAGCGGAAGATCCCAAGGTCATCCAGGAGATCGAAGAGTCGCTAAAGAAGATGATCGATGACGGCTTTTCCATTGTTGCCTTCAACGTCACCAAATCACAGCTCTTTTGGACCCGCCTCGAGAGCTGCATGCTCTCCAAGCTACAAACCAGAGCGGACTTGCACGAACCCCTTATGCAGGATATCCTCAGGCTCTACACCAACTTCAAGAAGGACGGCGGGTTTGCGGTCCTATTGGAAAACTCACGACCATCCATTTCGCCCGCAGATCAAGGCACCTCCAGAAGCACTTTCTTCACGACATAAGGGCCACTGTAATTTGGAGCAAACTTGCCCCAGGATCTGGAAATATTGGCAATAGCTTCCTTTAGAACAAGATCATCCACTTCGAAATGTCTCGCCGCACCTTAGGTTGAAAGATCTAGCTACTCTGTTGATATGTTTGGCCATGCGGCAGAGCCTTCAATCTTTTTTTTCGTCGATCAAGTTCAACTGCTCAAATCTTTGTTGTGACCATTCTCGTTCCGATAAATCCACTTGGGATAAAACTCTTAGAGAAGGAATCTCCACTTCGACAAAACCGCCTCCATGCCGTACACCGTGAGCAAAAGGGGTTGCCGGTAGAAGTGCCGATCGAAGTTCGGTATGCCATCAATGCAAAGGGTAACCGGTCATGCCAATCTCGATAATTCTCGTCTTAGCCAAGATCTTCTTGATGTTCTTATTGGCCACTTCAACAATGTTCCGTTCATCCGAGGGCGGTAAGGAGATGAATTCGATGCTTGATCTTGAACTTGTTGAACAACCCATCAACAAGTTTGTTGTTCAAATTTGTCCCATTATCGTGATGATTGCTTCGGGGACGCCATAACGAGCAATTATGTCATGTTTAACGAATTTTACAATATTGCAAAGTGACATTTGCAAAGGATGTGGCTTCAATCCATTTGGAGAAATAGTCTATCGCTACCAAGATGAATCGATGCCCATTTGAAGCTTTAGGGTTGATTGGGTCAATCACATCAATGCCCCACATCGAGAAATGCCATGGCTCGGAAAACTGGTGCAGCTCAGTTGGAGGAACATTTATCTTATTCCCGTGAATCTGGCAACGGTGACAACTCCGAATATGTTGGATGCAATCACTTTCCAGTGTGAGCCAGTAGTAGCCTAATCTCATGATTTTCTTGGCTAACATGTGTCCATTCATATGAGGGCCACATACCCCTTCGTGCACCTCTTGCATGATTTGAGTGGCCTCGACTGCATCTATACACCGCAACAAGACCGAATCGTAAGATCTCTTGTACAAATTCTCACCACTGACGAAAAACTTCGAGGCCATCTTCATGACATACTTCCTATCAGCCTGAGTGCTTCCTTCGGGGAATTCTCGTTTTTTAATGTAATTCATGATATCGTAATACCATGGTTTTCTATCGGGTTCTTGATCACGGTCATACAATAAGCCGGTTTTGGCAAAACCTCTATCTTCGAGGCTCGACCTCTAACCCATCGGTGACTTGCAACATAGAAGACAAAGTTGCGAGCGCGTCCGTAAATTGATTATGAGACCTTGGCAAGTATTCAAATGAAATTTCGTCGAACTCCTTTATCGATCTTCTAAATACTTATGATACGGAAGCAATTTGGCATCTTTAGTCTTCCATTCACCTACGGTCAGCGTAGTATGATTAGCGCTGAATCTCCGAACACTTTTAACTTAGCCACACCCATCTCAATTGCGGCTTGAAGTCCAAGGATGCAAGCTTCATACTCGGCCACATTGTTAGTGCATGGGAATATCAATTTTGCAGCTACCGGATGGTGTTGTCCTTCTGGAGATATCAGAACTGCTCCAGTACCAGAACCAGACAAGTTCACGGCTCCATCAAAGAACATTGTCCATGCATCTTCACTTACGTTCAAAACACGATCATCTAGGAAGCTGTCATCATTATTCGAGATTCCTGAATTCTCGACCAATAGATCAGCAATCACTCGACCCTTGACCGACTTTTGTGGCATGAATTGCACATCAAATTCTGAGATCAAAATCTGCCATTTAGCTAACTTACCCACCAAAGCGGTTGATCAAGTAAGTACTTGATAGGATTGCTCTCGATCCGAGGAACGTCGGTGATGCGGCGTGTCGCAATCTATGCAATACCCACACTAATGCGGCACAAGTCTTTTCCACATCGAATATTTCAGCTCGATACCGTGAATTTTTACTCGATAATAAATGGCTCGTTCTTTTTATCGACGGGACTTTCCCGAGCCAACATTGCACCCAAAGGACTCACCGTGAATGGTGAGGTAGAAAATCAAAGGTTGCCTGGCGATGGCGGGACGAGCATCGGTGGGTTCATCAAGTAATACTTCAATTTGTCGAACGCTTCTCGACACTCATCATCCGAGTTGACTTGTGCATTCTTCTTTAGGAGTTTGAAGAATGGCTTGGCGTTTCGTAAAGTTGGGAAATGAATCGAGCAATGTAATTCAGCCTCCCTAAGAGGCTCCGGACTTCTTTCACCGTTGACGGAGGTCGTAGCTCACAAATGGCCTTAACTTTAGCCGGGTCGATTTCAATCCCTTTTGCTCACAATGAATCCAAGTAATTTACAGGATGTTGCTCCGAACACGCACTTAGCAGATTTAGTCGAAGCTTGAACTCACGGAGTCGATCAAACAACTTCTTCAAGGTTTTGACGTGGCTTTTCCCTGTCGGGTTTTTGTAATCATATCATCGACATAAACTTCGATCTCTTGATGCATCATGTCGTGGAACAAAGTGCTATCATGGCTCGCGATAAGTTGCCCCCGCATTTTTGAGTTCGAAGGGCATAACCTTATAATGGAAGGTTCCCCAAGGGGTGATAAACGCAGTCTTCTCCTTGTCTTCCTCCTTCATCCTTATTTGATTATACCCGGAAAAACCATCCATAAATGAGAATAGTTCAAAGCCAGCGGTACTATCCACAAGGACATCTATGTGTGGTAGCGGAAAATCATCTTTCGGACTAGCTTTGTTCAGATACCGATAATCAACACAAACACGAACTCGACCGTCCTTCTTCATTCGGTACAATATTGGCCACCCATTCGGGTATTGTGAAACTTCAATGAATCCCACCTTTAAGAGCTTCATCACTTCCTCTTCTATCTTCTTTGAGAGTTCGGGCTTAGTTCTCCGCAGCCTCTGCTTCTTAGGTGGCACATCCGGATTAGTAGGTAAGCAATGCTCCACAATTGAGGGGTCTAAACCAGGCATGTCAGCATAGGTCCATGCAAAAATATCCTAATATTCCTTCAATAGCTGAGTCGCGCTCGGCCTCATCTTTGGGGAGACTCGCCCCAATTTTCACCTCTTTGGCTTCTTCAGTGTCACTTAAATTAATAGTGACGGTCGCTTCGATGTGGGAGCTTTAGCCTTTTCATGTTGTTCCCAGCTACGTTGCACTTCACCGGAATCTTCGATTGAATCTTCGGGATCATCATCATCGGCACTTGCCGTATTGGATTGGACCATTTCCACACCTTTGCATGTAATATGATCGTTCCTAAAACAGAATGTAGATGGATCAAAAAGACAAACGGGGGTAAATCATATTTATCTATCTTTTTTTTTTAAAAAAAAGATTTTTCTTTGAAAAAAATGAAAAGTAATTGGAAAAACGTTTTTGAAACATTTTGACATAGGAAAGCATGATGAAACCCAGGCCTCGAATTCTCCTTGGATTTTTCATTTGTTTTATCGGTTGGATATCATCCCCGGGCTGGTTTGGTGTGCCTCATCATACTTTCAAAATAAAGGTTGTAATTTTATTGAAATTCATCAATCAATTACAATTTATTGAATGGAAAATGCATTTCAAGTCCTAAGAAGAAAGCGAAAAGGAAGAAATCGAAAACAGTCCCTAGAAAGCAATAAAAATTCCCGCGCAGGGGAATGTGCGAAAGCAGTACTCTTGTGGGCCAAGGCCCATCTCTTTAGGGGATCCTTCATCAATGGCTCCTATGATGAGGTTGTCAAATAAGCTCGCAACTCCCAGCTCATCCTCAAGGTTTTCGGTCTTCAGGGGTGTTGGGTCATCCATGCTATCCCATCCATCTGGGACTATCTGTCGAGGATCAACGCAGTAGCTGGGAGGGGCCGAATATTTTACCAGATAATCGAATTTGCCACTAGGCTGCCCCAGGGTATCTGCTTCATCCTGCATCATTATAGGAGGACCGGGGAATGTCTCATGAATGCTCGGGGGTAGTGGGTTTTGCCTCCCTCATCTTTGTCCTTTTGAACTTCCCCTACCTCTTCCATGGTACCCCAAACCAGCAGAATGGGACCTCTGAGGGGCTTCAATGGGGCTTCGAATGCCTCGACCATTCATTCCAAGACCATTGCCTGGAATGAAACCATTTCCGACCATTACTCTTCCTACCATGAGGGCAAAAGATTCGAAACTTCGGGAATGGGCGGTGATGAACCTCGAGAAGCATGTATGGTGGATACCAACTCAAATGAGTGGTAACTTGATTCGAGCTCTCGTAATCCGGCTCGACATAGGGGATAACCGTTTTGTGATAGATCCGGTGGTCTTCCTCACCATACACAAGTGACCGGCTTCCTTCCGATCACAAATTTCACAGCTTGATGTAGACTTAAAGGCACCGCTCCAAAGAAAGTGTGTATCCGTGGACGACCCAGCCAGGAAATTGAATGCGGTAGGGATGTCCAAAGACTTGGAAGGGAATGTTGAAGACCACCGGCCCTATCTCGTATGTCGAGATGGATTTCTCCGAGCACCTCCTTCTTTGTGCCATCAAAAGCTCGTACCGAGGTCATTGCCGCATGTATCCTTGACGAGTCTACCCCGAGGCGGTGCGAGTGGCTAATGGACATATGTTCGAGCGGACCCATTATCAAGGAGCACTCGAGACACATGAGAAGACTTGTGTTTAACGGATATGTAGAGTGCTTTGTTATGTCCCCGGCCTTCGGAGGGAATTCTTCATCGAAAAGGCAATCAAATCCTTGAGAAGGACCGATCCCACAAATTCTTCCAACTTGTCCGCCTCAACCGTCTCTCGGTACATGAATTTCACTCAATACCTTCATTAGTGACTTTTGATGCACGAGAGGATGTTTGGAGAAGCTCGAGCAAGGAGATCCGAGCGAGGGCATCTTTCGCAATTGATCGACCACATTATACTCACTTGCTTTAATCACGGCCGAAACTCCTTAGCCTCTTCATCGGTGCGGCTTTGCGGGTTGAGCACCGGCTTGACCATAGGTTCGACAGGACCTTGTAACAAGGTCAACATCTAAGTCATAAGACCAAGGCACCGCCTTATTGTTGACATACTCGTATGGTTGAGGTATCTCGATCACAATCTCCTCATCGATGCATCTTCTAGCGGAGGCATGTCCGCGAGAGAAGGATCAACTTCTTCCTTGTCGGCATTGAGCCCGGCTGCTCCTCCTCCCAATCGATGATGATGTGAGAAATAGTGGAAACTACACAATTACGATCAGCATATACGATAATGCCGTCATCCACCATTTGGGCAATTCTTTCCTTCATCGGCGATAGGGGAACATTCTCTTATCTTGGATAATATCCAGCCCTCACTAGTCCATTGTAAGCATCTGCCACGTGCACCTTCGAGTCCTTGATTCGACCGACTGCAGGTTCCAGGATAGCATTCACCGTACCTTCATGCTCGGGTAGCGGATTCTTCTGTACGTTCGGCCGAGCAATTTGAAACGAAAAGACTTTCGTGTCTAAGAGGTTCTGGATCTTGTGCTTGAGGGTGAAACATTCATCGATCGAATGCCCCGGTTCACCACTATGGTAGTCACACTTCTTCGACGGGTCGTGAATCGCGATTGCTTTCACGATTAGGACGCTTTGGTTCACTAGTGAGCAAACCTTTCTTTCGGAGGATTGTCGGCACTTGGGATGGAGACCCGGGAGAGGAGAGAATTCCCTTCTATTGTTTGCTTGTGCAAATGGTTGACGGCCGCCGGTTTGTGGCTGTCATGCGGGGATTCATCTCGGATAACCGGGCACGTTTGACACTTTCTTGGCCATAAGCCACATTCACATCCACAGACGCTTCATTCTCCTTCTTGGCAGTGAATATTTTACTAGATGGCTCAATAAACCATCCTTCCCTTATCCCCATCTCGATTTGTTCTCCTACAGGAATAAGCTGATTGAAGCTTTCGACATACGTATTGGCCATTCGGTTACGACACTCAGAAGGGAGGGTCTTCACAAACAATTTCATCAGCTCTTTGTTGGTAGGCTCAGGAGTGATTTGAGCCGCCAGGTTTCTCCATCTTACAAAGATATTCTTTAAATGACTCGCTCCTTTTCTTTTCCATCCGCTCCAAGTCTTCTCGGGAAGGTGCGATGTCCATGTTGAACTTGTACCGTGTGAGGAACGCGTCGGCCACTTCGTTCCTGTGTTGAGGAGGTTCACATTCTTCATCACGTACCGGTTTAATGCGGGTCCAGTCAAACTTGCATGGAACGATTGGATCATGAGGGGCTCATTTTTGACGTCTTGGGCCATGCGCACGTGGTACATTTGCGAGATGAGATTTTGGGCAAGATGTACCATCATACTTCTCAAAATCCGGCATTTTGAACTTGCTCGGCATTTTGACCTTCTCATAGGCGAGAGGTCGAACGGAAGTGAGCTTTGTGATTCCCGTAGTTGTCTCACTTTCTCTTCTAGCTTTGCAACACGCTCATCCCGATCTGTCTTAGGAGCGCCGTTAAGCTTGACTTTTCCAACAAGGACCGAGTCGTCATCCAGCCCGGGCATGTCGTCATCAACCGTTTGCACCTTGTTTGCTTGCTTCGGGACAACTATTTCGGGAAGAGCGGGTGTAGCTATCGGATTCGCTTGGAGGAATTGGAGTTGATCCGTCACAAGCTGTATAGAGGCGAGTACTTGTTGGAGTTGAGTCTCCACAGCGGACATACGATCACGCATTTCATTTTGGTCAGCCATTTTAGCCCTTGATCGTGTGATAATAGGCGATCGCGGTGGATCCGTTATGACCTAATTTAAGAAATGAACAAAAATAAGCATTCTTATATGAAAATACGCCGATCCATGGCAATATTCTAGAACTTTTATTCATCAATGGAGCTTTTTGACAGCCTATCAAAAATAGAAATTCGAAATGTCCTAAACAAATGAACTAGGAAAGTAGATGACTCAAACTTCCTAATCTTTAAGCAAAGATTGATTCAAGCAATTCATTTGGCTTGATCAATATACACTCGGGACACCATTCGGCGCAATCGTTTATTCTCCTCCTGAGCTTTTTCAGCAACTCTTTTGAGGCGCTTATTCTTTGCCCTTCAACTCTTCTTCGGGCCACTTGAGTTTTCGTGGATGGCACATATCCCACATCGATTTGATAGTGAGAATGGAATCTTCATGGCCTCAGCTTCCATCAATGAAGCTGATTTGGAGCGGATCTGCTTGTAACGCCGGGAGAAGCTCTTGCACGACTTGATACTGACGAGTCACTCTAGTCGGATAATACTCTAATGCTCCAGTGAATCCCAATAGAGGGATTGGGCCAACTCCTCCACATGAGAGTCTCGCCACCCGAACTTGGAACCATTTAGCATGCCATAGGAAACCCTTGGAAGTTGGTTTTTTCATGAAAGCTAGCCACCTAGAATAATGGTAATCCGGTGCATGTTTTTGGCTGTTCTCAAATCTCATAATAGGGTGATTAGAATTACTAACATCATGTATAGTCATTAAACCACCAAATCCCTTTATATGAGAAAGGAACCAGATTTGTAAAAGTTCAGGAGAGGAATGGAGAGTCTTATCACCACCTCCTTTGAAATGAGTGAGAGAAAGAAAAGTTTCAGTCAAGACAGTGTTTACAAAATTTTTTCCTTCTAACACTTGCCTAACTAATTGAGCAATCAAGGGGTTAATAGCATTCTTGCAGTAAGGAAATACTATAAACCCAAAGAAAGCTAAGAGAAAAATCCTACGCATTTGAAATGAGGTGCCTTTTTCAAAACATTCTTTCAGAAAAGATAAAGGACATGTATTGCGATGAGCCTTTAAAACCTTCCTTATGTCGTCTTCTCTAACTCTTAGAAAATCATATAAGGCCGTAACAGGATCTATTCCTATAGGCGGACTAATCAATTCAGCTTTCAAGGACCTCCCTATGGCGATGCTATACTCTTCCAAGGTGGGAGTGAGTTCATGCTTACCGCCAAAGATAAAGGTAGAAGTCTCGGGCACCAACGGTGGGCAAGTGCTTGGACGAGGCCGCCATGGATGTTGATACGCAGCGGTGGAAGCGATCGACCAATATGTGACTCTACGAACTGACGGCTATCTTGATCTAACTTGTCCCACCATGCACTAAGCTCTTCCTTTGGAGGGAGAATAATTCGAATGTCCGGTATCCCCATTGTATATTGAACAAGACTTAGGACAATCCTAATGCCATGGACCAACAAAATGACATAATAAAGTAAGTAGATTGCAAGGGTGCGAATTTAAGAAACTTACTTTACCGATGAACAAAGAGGGCAATCACATAGACATGCGCATGGTAAGTGAGGCTCGATTTCTAATCTATAAGGCTTGTCAAGGTGGAGCCACAAGGATGATCAGACTAGTCACGGGCTTGTGGACTATATCGGGTCCTCATGACTCCGACTTGGTCAAAGAGCCGACCCAGTCGCGGGCATGCGGACCGAGGTGGGTACTCTTGACACCATGAAAGAAACTTCGGGATTGAGATGGGCGACTCGCACCGCGAGCATGCGGTCGGAGTGGTATCCATCTCAATACCATCCTAAATGATCCTATGCGGCCCAGGTCTGGCGGCAGGTTGTGTGTGCAAAGTGTAGTGATTTATGCAAAGCATGCACAATAGTTTAAATCAAACAACACTTCAAAAAAAAATAAACCATACATCCCTAACTCCAACCTGCAAGGCAATGATTAGCACTCACTTCCCCTTATACCTCCCAATCTGCAAAAACATTTACCACCTTAAATGTTAGGGACGTACCTAGGATCCTCGCTACCAAACAAAAATATTTTTTCAAAAAAAAAAAAAAAATTGGCCTAAGTCCACTAAGAGTTTCAACTCAAGTCCCCAGCGGAGTCACCAAGCTATCGCGACCAATTTTTTCGGGGGGTGAACCACCTAGGGTTTGGCTAATGGATTGTTAAGCCTAGACTTAACTCGGGCTCTCCCAAACCCATACCAATTCGCGACTTAATGTTCAAGCTTTTCACATGCAAATGATTTTCAATTAGGAGTCGCCACTAATCTATTTTTGGTGGGTCGATTAGAAACCCAAGTAAAGTAATGGGAGTTTTACTTTACTCCTACGAACCAGAGATTGGTGAGTTCGGGATTTGGTTACGTTAGATTTCTCTAACGCCCTTTCGGTACCTTTTCTTTTATTTTGAAAAATGTTTGGCAAGCAGTTTGAATCAATTTTAATTTACTTTCCTAACATGTGAGGTGATCACTCAGTGTGCACAAACCACCAATTTAACACCCAAGAAAGTAAATAAATAAAATGCAGGACTTACTTATAGTAAGGAAAGCATTCGCAAATGTTAAATTAAAATCCACATCAACAACCCTAGATATGGTTTCTAATTTACACGCAATTTTTGTTTTGTTTTCACTTAATTAATGAAAATCATGCAATATGCAATGCAATATTAACTAAATGACCTAATTCCAATGACATGTAATTTCTAATTAAATGGGCCTAGCAAAAATACTAAATGACATGCATCTCAATGAATCGAACCCTAATGACGTGCATATGACATTTTTTCTTTTTCCTAAAAGAATGGATTTTATCCTAAATAATAAAACTAATTTAACCTATGACATTTTTTTATTTTTCATGAAATTCGAAATTTGGTGAAATGTGAAAATTAACTAATTAGATTAAGATCCTATTTAATTTATATTAGGAATTAGGTTGAGCCAAATCCTAATTTAAACTAAAATATTATCTTAACCTAGATAATCCTAAAATGCAATCTATTTAATAAAATACCTAAACCTATAGTAAATTAAGAAAAACATCATCTAAAATTAAACTAAATGCAATTTTACCCTAATATGCTATGACGTGCAAAAGATGCCATAATTTTACATGACATATGCATAATGACCTTTTTTGTGTTTTTCCTTTTTTCCCTTTTTTTTTAAATTTCGAAATTAATAATTGCCAAATAATTAAACATGCAATCCAAGCTAAAAAAAACCTAGCAACCTATTAATTGATTTGATTTTTTTTTTGAAAATTCGAAATAAAATTCTTATTATGAGCATGCAAACCCTAAAACTACATTTTTTTAATTTTTTTTTTTTTTAAGAAAACTAATCTAAGTAATACCACAACAAATCAAGCAATATTGATACCCAAATTGACGAACCATATCTCGCGCATGAGATCGGGTTGGCCAATTTTAAGTTAAATCGCGAATCGAATCTCGGGCTTGAGATTGGATTGTCGATTTTTGTAAGGGATTGCAAGTCGGATTTCGTGCGCGAAAATCGGACTGTCAATCCCTAGCTTGAGGGACTATTTCATGTTGGAATATCAATAATATATTAACATACAATTCCACTAAAACAGAATATTAAAGAAATAATAAAAATAAAAGTAAATAAAAGAAAAACTACCTAATCTGATTTTTCTTTTTCTCTTTTTCGAGCACAGCTTGTTCGCGGGTCTCCAAACGTGATAGGTCGCCGGCGTTCGGAGCTCCGGCGAAGGGCGGCAGCCGGCGTGCAGGCGGACCGGCTCGGCGGTGGTTCGTCAGAGGAGCAGGTCGTCACGGCCGTTGCTAGCGATGGACGGGCGAGCAGGAGCGGAGCAGAACAGAGGGGCTCAGGCAGCAGGACGTTGAGTGAGCAGGGGCGGCCGGTCCTGGCGTCGCAATCTGCAGCAGTGGTGCAGAGCAGATGGGCTCGCGGTCTGGTGAGCGGAGGCGTCGGCGAGCAGCTCCGGTGCGGCAGGTAGGGGTGAAGATCGGCTGAGGCGCAATGGGCCTCGTCAGGCTGGTGGAGCAGATCGGCGAGGCAGCAGCAGTTTCGCGGGGGCGACGGGGCTGGAGTCGAGTCTGGCAGATGTCGGGGAAGGACGGCGGAGGTCGCGACCGGAGCAGGGAATGCCGGGTGCTGGGTCGCGAGCAGATCTCAGGCACGGGCGTCGAGGAGCACCGCAGGCGTCGGCGAGGGCTGAGGTGGAGCGACAAGACCGTCGGTGCAGCGTGGCGGCGGCGAGCGGACCAGCGAAGTGGCGAGGTGCGGTGTCCGGCGGGCAGCGAGCGCGGCGACATAGCCGAGCCCACCGGGGAAGAAGAACAGTTCTTCTTCCCCTTTTTTATTTCTTTCTCTCTCCTCCTGTCTCCTCTCACGTCACTTTCTCTCTCTGTCTCCTCCTGTGCTCTGGTGCACTTTTCAGCAAAAGGAGAGCTTTTCCTTCTTCTTTTTTTCGACGAAGAGACCCCCTGCAAGCAACTTCGTACACTCCTTTTATAGGCAAAATAAAAATAAAATCCTAATAAAATATTTCGAAAATTGCCTATCACCTCCGAATCACAAGAATATTTTATTCTCCTTATCTTATGAATATTTTCTCGTGATTTCATCATCTATTGCTAAAGATAAGATTGCAATGCGGTTTTCTCAATTTAAAAAAAAAATCATCAGAATATCTCATCAAATCTCAATTTTTCATAAGATAATTAATTAAAAATAACGACGGGCTTGAATTAATTTGTTCCTTTCGTGGGCCTAGCCCAGCCTGTTGTACTAAAGCGCAGAATGTTAATTCGAACTAATCCACCACCTGGTCCTAAAAAAAAAATAAAAGAATGCAAATGCACCTAAAATTATATGCTATGCAATTGAATTATAATATTTTTTCTTAGGGGTTAAAAATTAATCCCTAATTTTTTATGCAATAAAAAAAATAATTGGGTACCAAAATTTAGGTGTCAACATCTTGTTATTTGCTAACCTCGTTATGTTATTTTCCTCACGACGTCCGAGGTAGAATTCTGCCGCGTTGAAATGCTAAAGCATGTTTATCTTTCTTTTGAGTGCTCATCGTAAATGAAGCGGAGCTCATACAATGCATCGTAAAGGATTTATCAATTCATCTAAAGCGAACACCCTTACATGTTGCTAAGTATCTAGTCGGAATAGAGTCCCAAGTTAAAGAAGTGATATCATTGTCACAAGAAAGGTTGGATGGTGATGATGTTCTCATGATAGGGATATGGGGACCGGAGGCATAGGGAAGACGACGATTGCTAAAGCGATATATAATTCTATGGAAATACAGTTTCAGGGATCTATATTTTTGGAGCAAGTTAGAGAAAATTCAAACAAAATCAACGGTCTAGTTGATTTGCAAGAAAAATTTCTGTCTCGGATCTTATATCCTAGACATCTACCGGTCTGTAGTGTCGATGAAGGAATTAGTTTGATAAGAGAAAGACTTTGTTGGAAGAAGGTTCTCCTAGTTCTTGATGATGTTGACCAGTTGCGTCAACCGAATGCGTTAGCTGGAGAAGGGAATTGGTTTGGCAAAGGAAGTAGAATCTTTGTAACATCAAGGGATAAACATTTGCTAACTTCTCATGGCATAAATCTTGTGTATGAAGTTGAACCTTTAGACCATGATGAGGCACTAGACCTTTTTAATCAGCATGCATTTCCAAATTGCAAAAAACCTGAAATAAGGAAGGATCTCAGATAGAGCACTGCATTACGCTGGTGGTTTTCCATTAGCCCTCGAAGTGTTGGGCTCATTCTTTCGTGGAAGAAATGAACCAGCATGGGAAAGTGAGCTGCGTAAACTCTCCCGAAACCCGACAAAGATATCAATCAAGTTCGAAGATAAGCTTCGATGGACTGGAGAATGACGAAAAAGAGATTTTCCTCAACATTGCTTGTTTCTTTAAGGGAAAAAGTATAGAATACATCAAAAAAGTTCTTGATAGCTGTGGCTTTGAGACAACTATAGGAATAGAAATTCTCATAGAGAGGTCCTTGATAAGAAAGAAGCGTGGGACCCGCAAATGCATGATTTGGTTCAATCGATGGGTCAGAATATTGTTAATCAAGAATGTCCCGATGACCCGGGAAACGCGAGAGATTATGGCTGTTTGAAGATGTTCAAGACATTCTATGTGGAGATACGATAAAAGTTGTTTATATAAACATTTTTATATCTCATTTTTATGTTTCTTTGATTTGGACAGCATATTGTAAATCTCAATGGAATTTTTGTGCGAGAACTGAATTTCCTCTGTTATGGATAGGGAACGAATGCGGTAAAGGCCATAGTATTGAACAAGCCTACAACTATGAGTCCTGAAGAGATAACCATAAGTCTTGATGCTTTCAGAAACATGAAAATGTTGAGAATGCCTATCTCTTCGCAAGGTCCTGTCTGTCTCCCTTATAATCTGAGATGGCTTGAATGGCCCAATGCCCCATTTCTAGATTTTGGCTCTGGTCTAAAGAAACTTATTGGACTTGATGTCCAGAAAAGTCATATCAGACAATTAGAAGGAAAATTTAAGGTTAGCACTTGTGATGAATAGCTTTTCCCTTTTTATAACTACAAATATTTACGAAGCTTAATGATTGCGGTGATATTTTCTTTTCCAGAATTTTAAATGGTTGAAGAACATCAATTTCAGTCAATGCAAGTCCCCGGTTAGTGTTCCTGACCTTTCATCAATTCCAAATCTGGAGAACTTGAATCTTGATGAGTGCGAAAGGTTAGTGGAGATTCACCAATCTGTCACATGTCACGACAAGTTGAAATTGTTGTCACTACAGTTTTGCTCTAACCTCAGTAACTTTCCTCACACACTCAAGGCAAAATCTCTTCGAGCCCTCGATCTTTTTGGTTGCTTTAAACTCGAGAAGTTCTCTGACATACCGGAAAAGATGGAACATCTAGAAGAGCTTGATCTAGGTTGGACGGCTATTAAAAAACTACCTGCATCAGTTGAAAATCTTCTCTATGTGAAGATAATAAATTTAACAAAATGCAAAACACTCCTAACGCTCCCATCAAGTGTTTATAAGTTGCAAAATCTCGAGCATTTGAATCTTGGAGGCTGCTCCAATTTTGTCATGTTTCCAAAGAATTTGAAGGATTCAACCAATCCTAATGGCAATCTGGGATTCCGAAATTTATACCGGCTAGAACTTAAGGGCTGCAATCTCTCAGAAGTGGAGTTCCTCGAGAGTTCTTCCAGTTTTCCCAAATTGGGGCACATAAATCTTTCCGGAAATAAGTTTACTCATCTGCCGACTTGCATCAATAAATACCACGATTTGGAACACTTGTATGTCGATAAATGCAAACAGCTACAAATGATTCCTCAGCTTCCGCCAAATATTCATGCCCTAAGGGCAGTAAGTTGCAGATCTCTACAAAAGTTCCCAGATTTGTCGAGTCTCTCCTCCAACTGCCTTTGCGTTGACGTGTCATCATGTCGTGAATTATTCCGCAAAGGGGCAAGGACGGCTCATGTGTTATCGCGCAAGGTTAGAGACTCTCTCTCTCTCTCTCTAACTTTGAGTGCTTGATATGCGAACTATTTGTATGACAGGAGCTCCCGAAGATGAGATATGTTGACATTACCTTGATTGGGAGAGAGATGCCAGAATGGTTTCTCCACTGTAAAGACAGTTCCATATCATTCATGGTTCCCGGGGACTTGAGTGACAAGTTCTTAGGGATAGCACTCTGTATTGTTCTTGGCCCGAAGGAAGGAAAAGCGGTAGATGCTGCATGTAAAGTCGATATTGATGGCCAAGGGTGGTTTTTAGGGACAAGATGGTTTCTTTCAATGAAATCTGATAATGTGTGGATTCAATATTTCCCGCGCAGCAGGCTACATATAGAAGGGGAGCTTCCGCGAGATGATTGGAGCCATTTTCGAGTTCGCCTCAGTGTATCAGAAGGAAGATTGATTAAGTGGGGATTCCGTCCAATAAACGAGCAAGAGGAGGATGATCTGAGGATCGTGCTCCAACACCATCAGCCGAATGAAACAAATCGGTCTTTGGAGGAAAGAGACTCAGAAGAAGACCATTGGAAAGACACCAAGGAAGAAGAAAGTTCAAGTGAAACAGATGCTGAATCTAACAAAGAAAAGCTCTCTCAGCCAAATGAAACAAATTGCGCTTCGGAGGAAAGAGACTCAGAAGAAGACAATTGGATAGACACAGACGAAGAAGAAAGTTCAAGTGAAACAAATTTTGAATGTAACAAAGAAAAGTACTTCGGAGATTTACAGAGTTGCCGTTGTGTCACAGGAAGTGCCTGTCGAAGTTTCAACTCGTGGAAGAAACTAATATTGGGGTCGTCGTACGGACGAAAAAGACATATAGAAAGCTCGTACAAATATATATATAGAAACTTCAAGTTAAACAGATGATGAATCTTGATTTATTTTGCTTTTCCCTTTTTTCCGTCCCTACTGGATGTTTTTGATTGTCTGCTCCTTCGATTCACATTCAGAATCATTGTGAAATATAGGTTTCATATCATGCTACCGACATGGTTGAGGTTGAGGAGCTTTCTTTTCCCCTCTCTTTCTTTTGTGATTCGTGATACGGAGTGCATTAATACAGAATTAAGTGGATGCTTGTTGAATGATCATGGTCTTCCAAGTTGCTTTGTGAAACTCATCACATAGACCTCATCTCTGTCACCTCTCTTCATTCAATCAATGATGCCAATCAAGCTCGATAATTTTGAGATGGTAAGTTTCACTCAATCTAATGTGATCATCTTTTCGGAAGTGTCGATATGATTGTGTCAAAGATCAAAAGGTCCACGCAGGGAAGACTAGTTGATTCCTCTGTTGTTACTAGTCAGATTGCATTCCCTCCACTTCCTTTTAATATTAATCAGACACATCACTTTAACCTAGTTGTCGCATTAAGTGTCTTACCATGTCCGTGTCAATTCTCAAGCTTCCGCAGCAACTTTATGGAGCCAATACCTCATACATTGAAAGGCAACTTCAAACTAATGCAAAGCAACAATATCACCCGCCAATCTCTCTAGTGAAATGGCTATTCCATACGACAAAACTAACGTTGTGAGGATTTTCATTCCAATTCACATTCGGTCACTCCCACCATTCTCTCTATCTCATCAACAACGCTTGCATCCAATAATCTTCATTCCTATCGAAACCAAAGAGCGTGAGAGAGAGGGAGAAAGAGAGATGCATATGGTCATGGAATATAGCCACCAATCGGCATGAAGCGAACTTGCACAATCCGGCAAGAGGAGCCTATCAACTGGGCCAGAAGCTCTTTTTTTCTTGTTATGGATGCAATATTGCTGGATGATAGACACATCTTGCTACAAAATACACGAAAGTATATTTACGTTATAGCGTATCATCTATTCATTTCTTGAAACTTAATCATCCAACTCATTTCTCTGATTTTTATTATAATTATTGGGAGGATTTTGTTAAACGAGTGTCCTAAGAGTACTTATTAGACACCCAATGGACGAAATTTTACAATATCTAATGCGCAGACCATCCTTACCATAACCCTGCCAAATTGGAAGTGAACAGACGAAAGCAAACCCAAAAGAAGGAGAAAGGATTTGACTGTTGACTCGAGCGGGGGCAATGCAGTCATAGGCAAACCCAAAAGAAGAAAGGTTTTGACTGTTGACTCGAGTGGGGGGCAATGGAATTGTCCGGTTAAAAGTTGCAATGCCAAGTCATCTCCACGTCAGATGCAAATCCGAACTCCTCTATCCTCTCAGACGACGTCGCATAAAAGCATCATCCTCTCCCCTCACCACTCCCCGTCCCGACTCCCAAGACAAGGAGACGACGTTGACTCATCACTCTCTCTCTCCCCCTCTCTCCTACCGACAAATCATGCCTTCTTCAATGGCGCTGTTGATCGTCCGTCGCAACCTCCATGGTCGGCGAGGCTCTTCTCCCGTTCGCCGGAGGCACGGCGGCGGCGGCTGCTGCGGAGCGACGGGCCTCGGAGCCGAAGCCCATCGAGAAGATACTGGTGGCGAACCCAGGCGAGATAGCTCGCAGGATCATGAGAACGGCGAGGAGGCTGGGGATTCGGACCGTCGCCGTCTACAGCGACGCCGACGCCGACGCTGGCGCTCTCCACGTCAGCTCCGCCGACGAGGCCGTCCGCATCGGTCCCGCTCCAGCTTGCCTCAGTTACCTCAGTGGAGGGTCCATCATCGATGCCGCTCTTCGCGCCGGTGCTCAGGTGAAGGGTTGAGAACTAACTATCTGCTGTTTGAAGTGCGTGTAATCGCCTTCGGAATGATCGTATTCGTTAGAGCAGTGGTTGTCAGCCTGGAGTGAATGGAATTGGTGACGGTGGAGGAAAGTTGTGAGATTGTGAGTCTCAAGTATTGGAGCTCATCAATTCCCATTTGTTCATTAAGGTTTCCTCCACGTTACTCAAGAAAAGCTAACATTTGAAATATGGAAGTACCTAGAAATAACTTAATATCGAATTAGAAAGTTAGAAATAAAAATAATACGCAGTGATTTGGTTAATTCATCAACAATATCTTCTAATGATTATATGTATAATCAGTTTGATTAGGTGGTGCACATACGTGTGCTTGAGTGCAGAAGCTGTTTCGGTAGATGTGACTAATAGCAGTCAAGGTTTCTACACTTGCTATTCCATCTTTCTTCGAAATATCTTGGGCAACTTCCTCGAAGGTCGGACTGTATGACCAGCGGGTCCAGCAAAGCGGGTTGAATTACCAAGAATCTACTTCTGCATTTCAGCTCCTAATTCATCTTTCTTTCATTTCTTCCCACAGTTTAGTCAAATAATTCACCCTAGAATTGTGCTTTAGTGAGGGGCCATCTTCCCGCCTTCTTCCCTCTCATTTTCCCTCGCTCTTAACTTTTTTGAGTTTCTCAGCCATCTTTTTCGTACCAGTTTGCGTAGAGATTCCCTCACCGAAAGTCTGCAGGGTGTTTCCTCATCTTTATCAAGAACAGTTAGAGATCCTGCTTTATCTTTCCATCCCTCTTCCATCGACGCAAGCTCCACCTCGATTAAAGTAAGTCTTCACGCGTCTTTTTGGGGGCAAAAAGCCATCGTCCGTCACGCGTTTTCTTCAGTGCTCTTACGCCTTTTAAGTTTCAACATTCTCGAGATAAGGGATCCATTAAGGGAAGATCACTCTTATGCCTTCTTTCTAGCCTCTTGAGATTGTGAGTGAGATCCAAAGGGATAGACTGATCATATTTCGTAATCCTCGAACCGAATCGAGTCCACAGAGCCAGCCTTCTTAATCTCTCTTTCTTGTTTTTGTCCCCAAGTTCCTGACATATGGCCTCTTCCAAAAGGAATTACCATGTGTTCCTGAGTTTCAGAGGCACGGACGTCCGCAACAATTTCCTCAGTCATCTCTACGCAGATCTAGATCGGAATGGGATACACACTTTTAAGGATAGCGAGGAGCTCCGGAAAGGAGAGGAAATATCGCCAGCGCTTATGACGGCGATTGAGGAATCTCGTGTCGCAATCATCATTTTCTCTGAAGACTACGCTTCCTCACGGTGGTGTTTGGAAGAGTTGGCGACGATCATGGAGTGCAAGGCACGGAAGGAGCTGATTGTGTTGCCAGTATTTTACAAAGTGGAACCAAGAGAAGTGAGGAGGAGGATAAAGGCGTATGGGAGAGCTATGGCTAAGCATGAGACCAAGTACGGGAAGGATTCGGAGACAGTAAAGAGATGGAAGAAGGCTCTCTCTGATGCCGGTAACTTGTCTGGCTGGGATTTTAGCGATGGGTAAGTAAGTAATTGATGGGACGCATTGCTTTGCCACTGTTAGCTGGTGATTGTTTGTTATATTTCAAACCGCATGCAATAAACTACCACTGAAAGCCGGTTGATATTGTCAAGTCGGAAATATTTCGAAATTCGATTGAACATACAAAGTGGAGATATACTAAACAGCAGACTCAAAATACGAATAACCAAAACTTCAAGCTAGCAGATTCTTTAAATTCGATTCTTGCTGTGTTATAAATAATGAGAACTTTTTGTCTTCGATGAAAGTGTGGTTTAACAGTTCCTTAGTCATTATTGTCTTCAGGCGCAGGTTCTTAATTTTTCCCTTGGGCAGATGTTGGGCAGGTTCATCAGATGTGTTAATTTCCTTTTCTCTTGTTATTTGCTAACCTCGTTATGTTATTTTCCTCACGACGTCTGAGGTAGAATTCCTGCCGCGTTGAAATGCTAAAGCATGTTTATCTTTCTTTTGAGTGCTCATCAGAAATGAAGCGGAGCTCATACAATGCATCGTAAAGGATTTATTAATTCATCTAAAGCGAACACCCTTACATGTTGCTAAGTATCTAGTCGGAATAGAGTCCCAAGTTAAAGAAGTGATATCATTGTCACAAGAAAGGTTGGATGGTGATGATGTTCTCATGATAGGGATATGGGGACCTGGAGGCATAGGGAAGACGACGATTGCTAAAGCGATATATAATGCTATGGAAATACAGTTTCAGGGATCTATATTTTTGGAGCAAGTTAGAGAAAATTCAAACAAAATCAACGGTCTAGTTGATTTGCAAGAAAAATTTCTGTCTCGGATCTTATCTCCTAGACATCTACCGGTCTGTAGTGTCGATGAAGGAATTAGTTTGATAAGAGAAAGATTTTGTTGGAAGAAGGTTCTCCTAGTTCTTGATGATGTTGACCAGTTGCGTCAACTGAATGCGTTAGCTGGAGAAGGGAATTGGTTTGGCAAAGGAAGTAGAATCTTTGTAACATCAAGGGATAAACATTTGCTAACTTCTCATGGCATAAATCTTGTCTATGAAGTTGAACCTTTAGACCATGATGAGGCACTAGACCTTTTTAATCAGCATGCATTTTCAAATTGCAAAAAAACATGAAATAAGAAAGGATCTCATAGATAGAGCACTGCATTACGCTGGCGGCTTTCCATTAGCCCTTGAAGTGTTGGGCTCATTCTTATGTGGAAGAGAGGAATCTGCATGGGAAAGTGCACTGCATAACCTCTCCAAAAGTCCTGATCAAACTATCAATAAAGTTCTGAAGACAAGCTTCGAAGGATTGGAAAACAATGAGAGGGAGGTTTTCCTCGACATTGCTTGTTTCTTTAAGGGAAAAAGTATAGAATACATCAAGAAAGTTATCGACAACAGCCGTGACTTTGACACAACTATAGTAATAGATATTCTCATCGAGAGGTGTTTGATAAGAAATGAGCGTGGGACCCTGCAAATGCATGATCTGGTTCAGTTGATGGGTCAGAATATTGTTAATCGGGAATGTATTGATGATCCTGGGAAACGCAGTAGATTATGGCTTTTGGAAGATGTCCAGGACATTCTATGCGAAGACGCGGTAAGAGTAGTTTATGTAAACATTGTTATTTCTCATTTTTTATGTTACATTTATGTGGACAGTATATGTGAACCTTAATGAATTTTTTTGTGTGAGAACTGATATTGCGTTGTCATGGATAGGGAGTGAATGCAGTAAAGGCCATAGTATTGGACTTGCCTGCACCAAAAGAGGGAAGAACAATGATTCCTGAAGAGAGAACCATAGATCCTGATGCTTTCGGAAAGATGAAAAAGTTGAGCATGCTCATTTTGAAAGAAGTGCATAGCTCATCACAAGGTCCAGTTTATCCCCCCGACAATCTGAGATGGCTTGAATGGTTCAATGCCCCGTTTCTAGAATTTGGCTCTGGTCGGAAGAAACTTGTTGGACTTGATATCCAGAAAAGTCACATTAGACAAGTAGACGGCAAATTTAAGGTTAGCACTAGTGATAACTAGCTTTTCCCTTTTTATAACTACAAATATTTTCAGAGCTTAATGATTGTATTGGTATTTTTTTTTTCCCAGAATTTTGAATGTTTGAAGTACATCAATTTCAGTCAATGCAAGTCCTTGGTTAGTGTTCCTGACCTTTCATCAATTCCAAATCTGGAGAGCTTGAATCTTGATGGGTGCGAAAGCTTGGTGGAGGTTCACCAATCCTTTGCATGTCATGACAAGTTAAAATTTTTGTCACTACAGTTTTGCTTTAACCTCAGTAACTTTCCTCACATACTCAAGGCAAAATCTCTTCAAGCCCTCGATCTCTTTGGTTGCTCTAAACTCGAGAAGTTCTCTGATATACCGGAAAAGATGGAACATCTAGAAGAGCTTGATCTAGGTTGGACGGCTATTAAAGAACTGCCTGCATCAGTTGAAAATCTTGTGTCCGTGAAGATAATAATTTTAAGAAAATGCAAAAGACTCCCAACGCTCCCATCAAGTATCTATAAGTTGCAAAATCTCGAGCATCTGAATCTTGGAGGCTGCTCCAATTTTGTCATGTTTCCAAAGAACTTGGAGGGTTCAACCGACCCTAATGGCAATTCGGGATTCCGAAATTTACACCGGCTACATCTTGATGGCTGCAATCTCTCAGAAGTGGAGTTCCTTGAGAGTTCTTCCAGTTTTCCCAAATTGGGGCACCTAGATCTTTCCGGAAACAAGTTTACTCGTCTGCCGACACGCATCAACAAATACCACGATTTGGAACACCTGTGGGTCGATAAATGCAAACAGCTACAAAAGATTCCTCAGCTTCCGCCAAATGTGCATGTGCTATTGGCATGTGGTTGCAGATCTCTACAGGAATTTCCAGATTTGTCGAGTCTCTCCTCCAACTACCTTGGCGTTGACGTGTCATCATGTCGTGAATTATTCCGCAAAGGGGCAAGTACGGCTCATGTGTTATCGCGCAAGGTTAGAGACTCTCTCTCTCTCTCTCTCTAACTTCGAGTGCTTGATATGCGAACTATTTGTATGACAGGAGCTCCCGAAGATGAGAAATGTTGACATTACCCTGATTGGGAGAGAGATGCCAGAATGGTTTCTCCACTGTAAAGACAGTTCCATATCATTCATGGTTCCCGGGGACTTGAGTGACAAGTTAGGAATAGCACTCTGTATTGTTCTTGGCCCAAATAAAGAAAAAGCGGTTGATGCTTACTGTGCCGTCGATATTGATGGCAATGGGAGGTTTGGTCAATTGCGACAATTTCGTTCAATGAAATCTGATCATGTGTGGATTCGATATTTATCGCGCAGCAAGCTGCATATAGAAGGGGAGCTTCCGCGAGACGATTGGAGCCATTTCCGAGTTCGCCTCATTGTATCAAAAGGAAGATTGATTAAGTGGGGATTCCGTCCTATAACCGAGCAAGAGGAGGATGATCTGAGGATCGTGCTCCAACACCATCAGCCGAATGAAACAAATCGGTCTTCGGAGGAAAGAGACTCAGAAGAAGACAATTGGAAAGACACCAAGGAAAAAGAAAGTTCAAGTGAAACAGATGATGAATCTAACAAAGAAAAGCTCTCTCAGCCGAATGAAACAAATTGGTCTTCGGAGGAAAGAGACTCAGAAGAAGACAACTGGATAGACACCAAGGAAGAAGAAAGTTCAAGTGAAACATATGATCAATTTTACAAAGAAAGGCTCTTCGAAGATATTAGGGAATGTTTTTGTATTCCTGCAGAAAGTGCCTGTCGAAGTTCCAACTTGTGGAAGAAACTAGTATTGGGGTCATCGTACAGACAAAAAAGATATAAAGAATGTTCGTACAGCCGAATGGATCCATGCTGCAAGTTCATGATAGAGAGAGGATGAATCTTAATGCATTTTGCTTTTCCCTTTTTTCCGTCCCTACTGGATGTTTTTGATTGTCTGCTCCTTCGATTCACATTCAGAATCATTATGAAATACAGCTTTAATATCATGCTACCGACATGGTTGGGGTTGAGGAGCTTTCTTTTTCCCTCTTTCTTTTGTGATTCGTGATGCCGAGAGCATGAATACAAAATTAGGTGGATGCTTGTTGAATGACCATGGTCTTCCAAGTTGCTCTATAAAACTCATCACATAGACCTCACCTCTGTCGCCTCTCTTCATCCAATCAATGATGCCAATACTTCATGCTCGATAATTCTGAGATGGTAAGTTTTGCTCAATCTAATGTGATCTTCATCTTTTCGGAAGTGTCGATCTGATTGTGTCAAAGATCAGAAGGTCTATGTAGGGAAGACTAGTTGATTCTCTGTTTTTACTAGCCAGATTGTGTTCCCTCCCACTTCCTTTCAACGTTAATTAGACACATCACTTTAACCTAGCTGTCACATCAAGTGTCTTACCATGTCCGTGTCGATTCTCAAGCTTCGACAGCAGTTTTATGCAATCAATATCTCATACACTGAAATTCAACTTCAAACAAATCAAACAAATGCAGTAATGCAATCAATATCTCATACACTGTCAAACAAATCGAATGCCCACCAATTTCTCTAGTGAAATGGCTATTTTGTATGACAAAACCAAACTGACGTTGTGGGGATCTTCATTCCAATTCACATCCGGTCACTCCCACCATTCTCTCTATCTCATCAACAATGGGATCCAATCTTCTCCATTCCTGTCAGAACCGAAGAGCGGAGAGAGAGAGGAGATGCAGATGGTTATGGAATATAGCCATCAACTGGCATGAAGCGAACTTACAGAGTCTGGCAAGAGGAGCATATCAACTGGGCCAAAAGGTCTTTTTTTTTTTTTTTTTTTCTTGTTATGGATGCAATATTGCTGGATGATGGACACATCATTCCTACAAAATACACGAAAGTACATTTACGTTATAGTGTATCATCTTTTCATTCCTTAAAATCCAATCGTCCAACTCATTTCTCTTCATTTTTATTATAATTATTGGAAGGATTTTGTTAACGAGTGTCTTAAGAGTACTTATTAAGCACCCAATGGACGAAATTTCACAATATCTAATGCGCAGACCATCCTTACCATAACCCTGCCAAATTTGAAGTGAACAGGCAAAAGCAAACCCAAAAGAAGGAGAAACGATTTGACTGTTGACTCGAGCGGGGGCAATGCAGTGGGATTATCCAGTTCAAAGTCGCAATGCCAGGTCATCTCCACGTCAGATGCAAATCCGAACTCTTCTATCCGCTCCAACGACGTCGCATAAAAGCATCATCCTCTTCGCTACCCCTCCCAAGCCAAGAAGACGCCGTTGACTCATCACTCTCTCTCTCTCTCTCTTAATCATGCCTTCTTCGATGGCGTTGCTGATCCTCCGTCGCAACATCCATGGTCGAACCTCCTCGCTCCTCCAGGCGAGGCTCTTCTCCCGTTCGCCGGCGGCGGCGGCGGCGGCGGCGGAGGCTCCGATGCGGCGAACCTCGGAGCCGAAGCCCATCGAGAAAATACTGGTGGCGAACCGAGGCGAGATAGCTTGCAGGATCATGAGGACGGCGAGGAGGCTGGGGATTCCGACCGTCGCCGTCTACAGCGACGCCGACGCCGGCGCTCTCCACGTCAGGTCCGCCGACGAGGCCGTCCGCATCGGCCCCGCTCCGGCTCGCCTCAGTTACCTCAGCGGAGCGTCCATCGTCGACGCCGCGCTTCGCGCCGGTGCTCAGGTGAGGGGTTGAGAATTAACTATCTGCCGTTTTAAGTGCCAGTAATCGCTGCGGTTGGAGGATACGGGATTTCGCATGTAGCATGATTCCATGTTAGATTCTGGCCGTGAGAAATGGTGGTGTTCGTTAGAGCAGTGGTTGTTAGCTTGGAGTGAATGGAATTGGTGACGGTGGAGGAAATTTGTGAGAATTTGAGTTTCAAGTATTGGAGCTTACTAGTTCCCATTTATGGTTGCCTCCGTGAACTTTCTGCTACTCTACAAATTTTGGATGGATGATGATATTATATACGCTATCCTGATGAATGCTGAGGGAGCATTTCTCTGTGTCGAATTGTTTCTAAGTCTCTGGACGAAATAACATTTCCAATTGTTTCTTGTCTTTATGGGTGTTGCTTTAAATCCCAAGTTAGGTGGCCTTCTGTTGACTGAAAGAGCGGTTGAAGAGTTATGGATATCTGCTCTATAGTAACCTGATCTCTGTCAATTCGGTAGATTGTTATTGCCTAATTTGTTAGTACGTGTGGGGCATGCTTTCAGCATGGCTATCTTTTTTGATAACTAGGCTATCCACCCAGGATATGGTTTTCTGTCAGAGTCAGCTGAATTTGCTCAGCTATGTGAAGAAAATGGCCTCACTTTCATTGGTCCTCCTGCGTCAGCTATTAGAGACATGGGTGACAAAAGGTATGAAAGAGGAACCTTCTGCCATCGTATGTTCACTTTTTCGATACTAATTGCGTCAGCTATTAGAGACATGGCTATCTTTATTCTTTGAATGATAATATATGTTTATCCAGTGCATCGAAAAAGATAATGGGTTCTGCTGGGGTTCCGCTTGTGCCTGGGTATCATGGTGATGAACAGGACATTGACTTTATGAGGTTGGAAGCAGAGAAGATTGGTTATCCCATTTTGATAAAACCAACACATGGAGGTGGGGGGAAGGTATGTTTTTTTCTCTGTCGAAAAGATCACCGATATATCTAATGTTCTTAGAGATCTAGAGTTTGACATCATATTCAAATGCATTTAACTTTCCTTTTCTTTTCGTTTTCCTTGAGGCTGTTACTATCTCACAACTTATTCTTCATACATATAGGGTATGAGGATTGTTCAAAGTGCAAATGAATTCGTCGATTCCTTCTTAGGAGCACAACGTGAGGCTGCTGCTTCTTTTGGCGTAGACAAGATCTTACTGGAGAAATATATCACAAGACCGAGACATATAGAAGTCCAGGTACCTATAATGCTGATAAAACAAAAAGTATTTAAACAGAATGCACTTGTTCTCTTTGTCAGTCATGTCCTTGGCCCAAGTGGTCTCCTGTTTATCTTAATTTTTATATCCAGTGCAACATATCAATCTGTTTGAACTTGCCTGATCGATGTTTATGAATATGTCGTTACCAGCTAAATTGTTTCTCTTATTGTTTTAGATATTTGGAGACAAGTATGGGAACGTACTCCACTTAAATGAGAGAGATTGCAGTGTACAAAGAAGACATCAGAAGATTATTGAAGAAGCTCCTGCTGTAAGAACTGCATTTTGATTCTAATCTTGGTTTTCACGATTTGGAACTGCTAGACTATAATGAGAGTGCCATTGTTGCAGCCAAATGTTACTAGCGACTTCCGCACCCACTTGGGTCAAGCTGCTGTTTCCGCTGCCAAGGTACCGTATCTATATTGATAAGAAGCTGTATTATATTAAAAAACCTGCACCATTAGATTGACTATATCAGCTTAGCAAACCTTTTTCTCTCAATACCCTTTTGCAAGCAAAGGACTACGATTGAGATAACTATTCAGTTCACAAAATATAGTCTATAAAATATCTAATATATGTTGTCAGAAAAATCACAAGTTGAATGAATTGGTAAGATATAGTGCATATGTGTCACCGACGACATATTTACTTGCAAAATAGGTAAACATTGGACAATGAAGTAGTAGAACAAAGAAGAGGACCATCAATATGGACCTAGGCACCAGAATCTGCATTGTACTGAGAAATTCTGTCTTTATGGCTTCGGTGTCTGCTCAGTATAAAAGTGGTCTTAGATGGACTTAGGGGATTAACCTTTGCAGTCTTTTTTTATTTGAGTACCATTGCCTTTTGTCTAGGCACCGGTACAACAGCTCTTGCCTAATCTCTTGCCATTCATGTGTATGCCATGAACTTCGAGGAAGTATCCTAACCTTAGCAGCAAATTTCACTGTTGTTATCACTTACTTCGTTTTTTTTTTTTTTTTTTTTTATCGGACTTGATATTGGCTTTGCGCAAGTCTAGGGATAGTCGTTGGCTTTCATGACAGTACGGAGTAGCCACTGCTAAAATTCAGGGTCCATCTAAATGATTCTGGATAAATAGATTCCATTTTGACAAATGTCCCTTGTGCAAATGAGATTTGTCCCTCCTATCATTTTGAGTCCTGCATGTAAGTCAATAGTTTTGATTTCTTGTGTTTGTGTGGACAAGGAACTGTTCTTTTCTGAGTGCATGAGTTTATTGATGAACTTTTGGTCTTTGGATCCACCAAAGCCAAAGTTCCATTTTCTTGTTTAGCTCACCATATAAAGATCATGTGGCTAATGGATTAAATATATGGTTGCTGAATGTAGATCTTGGTTAGTTATCTGTCTTCTTTCGTCATGATTCTGATGAACTGCTTAATAGATTTATGTTTCCTCTTGGAATATTGAGGCAAAGTTCCTTTACAATATGTGAAGGCAGTAAATTATCACAATGCTGGCACTGTGGAGTTCATAGTTGATACTGCTTCTGGCCAATTTTACTTCATGGAGATGAATACCCGTCTACAGGTGCTTTGATGATTCTATCTGTCTAATTTTTGAACTTGCATCACGGATGGAATCTTTCTAAAGTTTGTTTTGTATTCTCTGCCAGGTTGAGCATCCTGTGACTGAGATGATCGTCGGTCAAGACCTTGTTGAGTGGCAAATTCGTGTTGCCAATGGTGAACCCCTTCCCATCGATCAGTCAGAGGTTCCATTGTTAGGTCTGTGATTTTTCCCGTGAAGTCATAGCAAAGTACTTCCTACATGTTCTCTGGATATGTGTTCATTATCAACTTGTTATGATGTAGTTGAACACTAGATGACCTGTGCAATGCACTTTTGATAATGGGCCTGTGCATGTGTGTGAGCGCGTGCAGGCACATGTGTTCAGAGAGTTAATAATGGAGATATATATATATAATACGTCCCTCTTCTGCTTTATCGTTTGGAGGGTTTGCAAGTAGGTAAGGGTTGCAGGGAAGAAAAAGTAGTTTATTTCTTAGTGAAATGTTCATTATGTTTTTCTTTTTAGTGGCCTATTATATGGCAGCATTTTGCCATTTGGTTGTTGGCAAGTAGAAGTACAACTGGCTTAGGTAAATGGTTTAGATGTTCTCTATAAACAGTTGTTCTTCTTTTTTATAAACTTTGACAAAGGAATATATATTCAGAATAATAATACATGCTATCTTCTTATTCATATTCTTGATGACAGGTCATGCATTTGAAGCCAGAATATATGCTGAAAATGTTTCTAAAGGATTTCTTCCAGCGACTGGAGTCCTTCATCACTATCGTCCTGTTCCAGGCACATCAAGTGGTCAGTTACATCAGAAATCTAGCTAAATTTCCATCAGATAATTTGACATTGTTTGAAGATCTGTCTTCTTCTTTTGGAATGAAGAATTGTAATGCTTATAATGATTTTCCTTTAAGAAACTCTTCCCTGTCTTGTGCTTTTGAAAAGCTTTGATAGTGCTGAGTTGGCCATAATGTGCTGGATATGTCATCTGGCAGTGAGGGTCGATACTGGAGTTGAGGAAGGAGACACTGTTAGCATGCATTATGATCCTATGATTGCGAAGCTTGTTGTATGGGGAGAAAGCCGGAGGGCAGCACTGGTTAAACTGAAGGATAGCTTGTCAAAGTTTCAGGTATCTTTTATGAAGATATCAGTTCTTCAATGAGAGCAAAGCACTTATAATGATTCTTTTGAACTATCAAATTTATGTACATGGATTGCTAGTTTGATAGGTCTTCAGGCTTGACTAAACTTTCCTTCTTGAGTTGTCCTATGGCATTGCAAAATTAAATGAAGCGCAATAATGAAACACATCCATGACATGATGAGTGCCATCCTTCTGATGATGACTACTTCAGAATTTAATTCGACTTAATCGTTTGAAATTTCTTATCGTTTCCTCCTTTAGAAGTTTCTTTTGCTTTAGTCTCAGATGATCAACTTTGACAGGTTGCAGGCCTTCCAACCAATATAAATTTTCTCAGAAAGCTTGCTAATCATTGGGCATTTGAGGATGGAGATGTGGAAACTCATTTTATTGAGCACTTTAAAGATGACCTCTTTGATGATTCCTGTCATGAAAATGAGGCATACAAGGAGGCTATATATAGTGCAGCCCTGGTTGCCGCATGCATTTGCAATAAGGAAAATTCAAATTTTAGAGAAGGTTTTCCTGGTGAATTCAATGTGCTATGTGATTGTATTGTCTTCCATTCTTTTTTAGTAATTCCTTGTAATGTGAAATTTCTCTTTGCTCAGGAGGCAATGGATTAAACTCCATATGGTACGCTAATCCCCCTTTTCGAGTCAATCACTGTGCGAAGCGTGTCTTTGAATTTAAGTGGGATAACGATTATGATAGCACTGGCTCAAAACCGCTGGTGCTTTCTCTTACTTATCAGGCTGATAGGCAATATGATATCGAGGTACTTTCCCATCTGCAGTAAGTTAAATATTATAATTAACTGTAAAACCACTCCAAAAAAATATTGCGGTTCTTTGTTCCAGCATTATAGTTTATTTTGAATTTTCAATTGTTACCAACAAATCGAGCATCATTGGCATAGATGAAACTCATAATGCTCTTCATCTTCTCACAGGTAGAAGGAGAAGGCACTTCCTTGGGCTTTCATGTCAAAGTGACATACCTAGGCAACCATGATTTTAGAGTTGAAGTCGATGGTGTCAGTGTTCAAGTTAGTTTAGCAACCTACGACAAGGTATAATTCTGTTCTGACTGTACTGTCTTTTTATCTGCGCTATCTTGTGTAGTTGCATATCAAAATTCTTATTGGGGAGAAAAATCATATGCCCCAAATTAGATGGTTGTGGTGTGGTCCTGCGAGTACTTTATCTGTAAAGATTGCAGTAAACCCATCATTTAAGTCTGCACCCACGATAATTGGTTCACCATGCTTTTCTTAACCATAATTTTCCAAATTTCACATTTAGTTTTCCTTTTCTTTTTCTGATACGAGCCAATCGGGAGGGCCACATTATCAGTCATCTGTTGCCAAAGGAAGTTACAAGAGTAAAAGCAAATAACAAACAACACTAAGCAAGAAAATGCCATTCACTTGCAAACGAAAATTATGAATGCCTTAAATAATTTGAATATAGTATAGATGAAGAATATTCTTAATTAATCTTAGGAAGTTTTCTGAGTTTAGTTCTATCAGCATGATCAGTAAACTTAGTCCCAATTGTTTTCGGCATTTTAGACCATCACTAAATGCTTAAATACATGTCTGGTGAGTATATATTTCCTTATGAAAGATTGAGTCGAGTCATACTTACTCGTACTCGACAAAACCATAAAACTCAGGGTGTTGCATCTTCGTCTTCGGGGATGTACAGTTAGGCATAATTTTTTAGTCAGGTAGTCATGACACGGTATTCCATGTGAACGAGATTGAGCTCAAATTCTAGTTGATTATCTACGCTCTACTTTGGTTTATATTACTTAAGCTCCAAATCATGATCAAAGTATGAAACTTTGTTGAGGGATGGTCAATGTCCGGTCTTACCTGTAAGTTTGAGAGTAATTGATTAGATGCTCCATCCTCTTCTGTTAATGAAGAATTTTTGTTTTGGCAGGATTTGGATAAGCATATTCATATCTGGCACGGGTCTAAACATCATCATTTCAGACAGAAACTGGGACAGCGATTGTTCAACGACGACGACAGCCAGCACAAGCCCAGTTTTGAGATGGCATCACATCCACAGGGAACGGTAGTGGCACCAATGGCAGGTTTAGTGGTTAAGGTCCTGGCGAAGGATGGGATGCGAGTGGAGGAAGGTCAACCTATATTGGTTTTAGAAGCAATGAAAATGGAGGTATGCGGTAGTGCTAGATTCACCTGGTACATTTCACCTTTATGTTCCCTTTTATGGAAGAACTGAAAGTTTCCATCGGTCACAGCATGTTGTCAAAGCACCGTCTGCTGGGCATGTTCATGGGCTTGCCGTAACTGCTGGTCAACAGGTTCCTGACAGTAGTGTTCTCTTCAGCATCAAGGTTAGCAATTTCTTTATGACGAACATTTTCGATGAACTTTTTCAACGAGTCAACTAATCTAAATGAAGATTGGTTGACTATTTCTCCTGATATTACTCACAGGAATAGTATCCAGACCAGAAAGAATAATTCAAAATAAAACAAATCAGTGGGCGTGACAAATTGTTACGACGACGGTGATTGTTTGTGGCTTAGGGGCATCGCTGCTGGTTAAACTTGAGATGGTGCTCATTTGCGACAAGGAGTGGAAGTTCACTCAATGCCGGCAAGGAAAGGCAGTCACCTAAATGTATCAAATGTTATTCGTTACATTGTATATTTACACAGCCAAACGCGCAATTTCTGCTCTCGTCTATTGGCGGAGTCAATCAGACCTGTAAAACATGTACATTTTTCCGGA
This sequence comes from Eucalyptus curtisii, assembly GCA_017140595.1. NCBI lineage: Eukaryota > Viridiplantae > Streptophyta > Magnoliopsida > Myrtales > Myrtaceae > Eucalyptus > Eucalyptus curtisii. Next base: position 12,389,372 of record CM029501.1, on the reverse strand, counting down.
TTCATCGGCAGATGTTCTATGAATTGGATGGCTTTCGTCCTATGAACTTATGTCCTAGTTTTCTCTGCTACTCCTAGGCGATGGACGTATCATAGTAGTTCTAACGGTAGTTCTCTTGCAGGTTGGTTAATCTAAATCTAGCTAGTTTATGCAAGGGTTAAGCCACGTCGCTAATCAGAGTGGTATAACGAATACGTCGGTGCTTTTATTTAAGTAAGAATCAAATGGATAAAACAAAGATAGAAGGGAGAGGCTTGTAAGGCTGATCGATTCTTGGTTCCCTTACAATTCTTGGTTCGGTCTAATTCAACGGTCGGTCGAATACAAAGTGAAAGAAAAAAGGTTCTTGAAGAATTTCTTTGTATTCACTCTGCTTTGATATGTATTCTTTACATGTATTTATATTCCAAAGTGTAAACAATAAAAGGAAAATACAAAGATACAAAATCATTTTGAATCACTAATAGTTATCAATCTAAATCTTAAACTGATTTAAGTATCTTCAATCAAATCAATTGCACAAATAATTTCTCCAATCGGCTACGCAGCGCAGGGATGGCTAGTTTAGCCCCTTGCCGTTGGTTCCTAACCTCCGACGGTCAGTTCTAGAATTCTCACAGTGCCAATTTCATTTATGCGCTCTCAATTTCCCAAAATTTTGCATATTGATCCTTGAATTTCATAAAATTGCATTTTGACCCCTAATTGAGCATTTTGACGCAATTCTCGATTTTGATTGGGGTTTTTGCAAATTAAATCCACTAGATCAATTACCTGACACCTCTAAATCATAATAGAGCCTTCAAAATCAACTTTTGACTGTTGGATCGAAATTTCGACCGTCGGATTAAACGGACGGATGGAATTTGATGGTTTGAGGGTAGTATATAAGCTCATTTTCCCTCCATTTTTTAGGGGAGCCTTATTTGCACGAGATTATCCTCTCTCCTCAGATCTCTTTCTCTCTCCTTTCTCTGAAATCTCCCGCCAACTCTCTCTCATCTCTTCATCTTGCGCATTTTTTGATCGCCGGCGACTTTGCCATCACCGACCAATTCCCCAATCTCCATCATGATTTTTTGGTAGCCAATTAGAGCTTTTGGAAGCCTCGGCAATAGCTTGATCTCTCCAATCAAGCTGATCAATCTCCAAGTTTCACCGACGGCATTGGGGACTGGTTCCATTTTGGCATCAAGCCAACGATCTAACCGATTTGTAAGCGATCTTTGATGTTTAGGTCTAGTTCATGGAGGTCCGAACATGTTCCGGTGATTTGATTCAATCGATTGCGATCAAAATCAACATAATGCGTAAAAGGTAACAATCTCGATCTCGAACCCTGTGAAGTAAGACCGGATTAATCGGTTGGGACTAAGGTTCAATTTTAGGTTAATATGCTATGTTTATATATTAGATTGATGGATTTGAATGTTGATTTGCTGTGGTTGAGTGTTTTTGATTGATCTTGAATGATTGACTTGATTTGGCCTTAAACTTGCATTTTTGTATCCTTGAACTGACTTACTATTTTGGCCAAAACGAGATCCGAAACAACTTTATTTGAGTTTGAATATTTCTAGACTTTGATAATAAACGTCACAAGTTTCAAATCGATAGGCCGTACGCCTCAATCGAGCATCATTTGACCTTCGAAAAACATCTCTAAAATGAGCGATTCCGCAGTAGTTTATGTAAGTTTTCAATGCTGTTCTTATTCTGCCTTCTGTCTTTTCTATTTTTGTGTAATTTTCTGTATTGATTTATGAAGAAACTTTCCTTCATAAAAGTTATTTGTTATAGTGTGGTGTATGTTCTGTACTTTTTTTTTTTTTGGAATATTTGGACATAATTAGCTAGGTCAAAACCACTCAAATTTGAGCCTAGTTCAGTTTGCTCTGAGTTGATTTCTGAATTTGTCATTTTTGTACTGATCTATGTGTTGGTTTTTGGATGAACTTTCCTTCATAAAAGTTTCTCATAATTGTGTGGAGAATGTCCTATAATTGTTTCGGAATTTTTTTATGTGTGTAATTAGATCAAAATCACCTAAATCCAAACATAAGACAGTCTGCCCTGCACTACTCCGAATTGTGTTTTGGTGAAATTAGGTCCATAAATGAGTTTGTTTGATCTCAAATTCTTCATAAAAAAAAATAAATGTTGTATGTGTTTGATTAATGTATGATTTGCAAAGTATTGATGTTGTATAGTGTGTCAATTGCATAAGATAATGTGAAAAGATGCTGCAGCAATATATAACTTGGATATGCACCTCTATTTTGTCTTTTTTGCTATAACTCATGTGATTACATTTAGGTTTCGAACTCTTAACGAGAAACATTCCTCATTGCATGTTCTATATGTAGGATTTTTTGTAGGATTTTTTCACTTCTTGAGATGGCTGAAATCATGCCCGTTCTGTGGAGTTAATGCTGAAACAAAACCTTACCGTATATGCACCTTGCCATGTTTGCTTGAGTCATCTAGAGACCAAATCTTGCCATTATGTCTTCTTGACAATTGATCCGTATGTTGCAAGGTTTACGTACGTATTTAGGTCATATCATTTGAGCATCGCTTTGCACATTAAATTTGAGTTACAAAAGTGTTCATCACGCTTAGGATTCTCAAGCATATTATTAGGAATTTTGAATCATTTCGTAATGTCATTTAGATGGTATGGCATTTTTGCATGCCCACTTAGGGTTAGATGATTATCTAAATTTTCCGTCACATCCAATCCTAAGTCCCATGTAATTCCTTCATGCCGTTTGTGCATTATTTGAATAACTTGGAGATTTTCTAATGCATGCTTGTATTATGCTTTTCTTAGTTACTAATACGCACACATCTAGAGATCTCGATTTGAGGGTACCAAATTGACTTACTTTGGACTCGAGCCCTTCTCGAAAGTTGTAAAGAACACTTAGAGGTTTTTAATGTCGCTAATTTTACGCAAATCACTCATTGTTAGGGCCACTTTCCTTTTTTTAAGGTTAGACTAGAATTTGGACATGGGATTAAATTCAGACCCCTATTCAAACCCCTGTTTGGACAGACATTTGCTATTTTTGTTCTATTTTTTCTGTAAGGATTCTGTACTCCATCCCTTAATAAAACGTTTTTCATTATGTTGGCAATATTATGTGTAAATTTGATGATTTTTGGACTTATTTTGGTAGGACAAATCCTTATGACATTGACTGAATGTCCTGTTGTTTTGATAATTTTCTGACATGTTGTTGCTTGCTGTTTGATTTTTGTAAAATCATGTGTAACTTGTTTAGAAAAACATTCTTCACAAAATTTTTTTGTTATCCTACGTGCATGTTAGGGAATTTTGTTATTGCCAAATTGTCGTTAGGCATTGCCCAATTTTGTTGTATTTACATGCTTGTTCAGAAATTTCCTAATATGAACTTAATTGTGATTGTTTTGATAAACTTCTTAGATTAGTTTATGCATGAACCTATGTCATTTCATCTTGATAAAATTCGCTTTAAACAACTTAATATTCATTGTGAAATGATTTTTAACAAGTTTTCTTTTCAAATAAAATTTAAAAAAGCTTTAGTACATGTGATGTTTCTGAAAACCATTTGCTAAGAAAGTCTTCTCCAAAGCTCAATTTGGCTTAAGGAAGAATAATGGTTTGAATCATATTCAAAATGCCTGTGATGCTTGTGAGTGCATTTATGTAAGCCCTGAGCTAATCTTGGCAATTGAATGTGTTCCATAGTCTAGATATTCCTTAATCCAAAATATTTTCAATTTTTTTTTTAAATCTTGATTTGACACCGTGAAAGTTACGGTTTGAATTGTATTCAAAATGTCTGCAATGCTTGTGAGTACATTTATGCAAGCCCTAGGCTATCCTTGGCAATTGAATGTCTTTCATAGTCAAGATATCACTTTGTCTCAAAACTTTTCGTGGATGATTTCGAAAGATGTCTTTGAAACATCACATGTACCCCCTCATGCATACAATCACGTTGTTTATATAGAAGGTGCCTCCGTTTGTGATTGGCGCATGCCCTTGGTAGTAAGTGATCTATCGACGATTCATTTTCTTGCTTGATTGGTTGAGAAACAAGGTCCAAAAGGACCTGCAAGCATGTTTAATTCCTACAATGCATGTGACTTTTAGATGCATGATAGGGTCGATGCATGATATCAAGAGAAAATCTTGGGATCACATAAATCACTAGGTTAGGAGACTTATAAGTGTTATTGGTCATGCGAGAACACAATTGGTCAATAATGGTTATAAGTTATTAAATAGATTGAGTGAGTGTTTAGAGGGACTTGCGCATGAATTACAAAGGCCGACTCTGAGGCCCAAATCTTCTTTTTACATTGAATTTCTTTCAAAAGATTAATTTTAGTACGATGTTGTGCTTTTGATTGTTCTGACATGTATGCATGTTTCTTAACAATGCATGTACCTAGTTATAGATTTCCTAAACTAGATCTAGATTAGGATCCTGAAGATGGAGAGGACATGAAAACGGTGAATGTCGATATCCATTTTGACCATTATTGTGTACCATTCATCCTCGACATATGTCTTGGGTTCTCATCATCTGTATAAAAGCCCGAAGAGTTGCAGGTTCTCTTGTTCTCTTATCATTTTCAATTGTGTTTTCATTTTATATTTTCTAGGATTGTATGGTAGATTTACCATTTTCCTTAATTGTTTACTTTATGTCTTGCAATTTTCAATTCAATTGGGTGTTTCTTTTCATTTTCTTTAGAAATAGGTTTGCATGAAAAATGACAAACCACGCATGATCACTTAGTTTAGAACTAACGATCCCGAAAATATAAGAAGAAATACATGAACATGTTAGGTAAACACAACATAATGTTTAGGTACTGAAATGGCGCTAATGGATATATTGGCGTAACCCAATTCCTTGGACCTAGATATCTGGTTTCATAGAAATCGAGGGAACACTCCCGACCCTTGATTAGGTTTCTAGCTGACCCCCAAAAACGAGGCTAGTGGCAACTCCCGTTTTATTTTTAAATTGTCCTAAACAACTAGATCGTGTAAATGAACCCGTCGCGCAGGGTACGGGTCCAAACAAGATTCACCATGGTTTAACATGCCTACATGTGGAAAATTTCTAATGGATGAAGTGATGTTATCCTTAGGAAAGAGTATTAGTGGTAGGGCTACCATGGTAAAGGTATCCTTAAATCCGATATTTACACCCAACCTCCTCTCTCGAGGTATGTCACTCGTGTGGGTACAGGTCACGATACTCCGTTGTCACACGGCATACGAGTTTGGAAGAACTCGCAACTTTGTAAAGGGAACTCAGAAGAAGTTTGTCTAGGGGATGAGGTGATAACATCCTTGTGCTTAAGAATCGTGAGGGAATTTTCATGGTCAAGTACCCATAAATCCAACATTTCCCCCTTCCACTCCTCATGAAAAGGATCGGGCGGCGAGATCGGGTCGCGACAATATTGCTTAATGAGCAACCGGAAGTACAATTCTAAGAAAGACGAGTCATTTGTCTACTGCTCTCAAATAATTATACAATGCAAGGTCGATTCTCTCCAGACTTCACAATTTTTCCAGTTTCTCCGGGAGTTATAATTGAATATACTAGCTGGTGGGTTTTTTCACATTTGAGAGTCCATACAAGGAAGCTATCAATATTGTTTTCAATAGAAAAAAGGCAATATTGTCCATAGCCATAGGAAGTGATTGATAAAGGCAAAGCAGTGCTAGAATATCCTCTCGAACTTGGTCCTCCAATTTTATTGACAACACTCATAACTGGTACTTCAGAGGATACTGATGCTTATAGATCGATTTTCCATAGCAAGAAGATCCAGAGGAGGACCCAGAGCCATTGGAGGAGGAAGACTTTAGGGAAAGACTGATCAAGCGTCAGCCGAGAGCTATTGAAGGTATATCCGATTGCTCTTCACTGGTCTTGTTGTGCTCTTTACTGACTTTTCCTCCTCTATTATCTAGATGTGTTTGATTCTTCATTGCACATCGAAGATAGAGACATGCTAGGTGATATAATTTCTCAACTCAAGCGAAAGAAGAATACCTATCCTCATTGATGAGGAAACATCCTAGACTGTCTAGTCCTACGTCTTCGAATGACTCTAATAATCTAGACAACCTACTCAAGGCCACAAATGAAGATTTCTAGGGCACATAAATTCATCCTCTAATTTCTGAGAATACCGGAGTTGTTCTTATCCCTGTTCCTCTAGCAATTCGTGGTAAATGCTATTTTTTTTGTATTGACAGAGTTTTGAAATTATAGCTATCAATGCATCAATTAGCAGCAGGGACTTACCATAGCACACCACACCCCAGTCTTCAATCAAAGACACTATTGCGAAGCTTGGTATGTATGAGGTCTCCTTGCTTAATTTTAGCAAATAGCTTAACTCTGACCATTGCTTCTTTCTCTTTTTGAATGTGACATCATCTACACCTTAAACTCCACCAACTATTACACCTTTGGTAGCTGATGTCACCCCACCACAAGAATACAGTAATGTTAAGTGGATCTTGGATTCATATGAGACAAAATCCACTAATGAATATGTGTCCAACTAGTGGAGGTGTCGTAACCAAAATTTGACTTTGTTGAAGTAGATGATCTGATGATGTAATTATTATAGTCATTTTCCAAGCCAATATTTTGGCAAATGCCAAAGAATCGGAGGTAGACTCAGGCACTACCAAGCATATATGTTAAAAACATAATGCTTTATCCTCTTAACCTCTAGTAAGGAAGGAGAAGAAAATATTTATCTTGATGATTGAAAAACTACTCAAGTTCTTGGGAAGAAGAAAAATTTCTCAAACTCATATTAAAATTGAGGCTGAGTAGTTGAGAAATTTCGTAGTGTATGTTCCTATGAAAATGAAACGACACTTATGTCTAGACATTATGATTACCAAAAGGCAATAGCTATTGCAAAGAATGAAACTTTCAATGGTAAAAAGAGATGTTTGGTTGAGACATGATGTGGTAAAATAATTCCTTAAAAAAATGGATTTATATCGATCAATTATGTTAAGTCAAAAATGATTTTGGCCAATCCTTTGACTATACATCGAGGGGAATGGGACAAGCCAATTGAAGAAAATCAACAGTGATGGTAACCCAACCTATGTGATTGGCGATCCCATGAATTAGGTTCATATGGGGAATAACAAGTCATTTGTTGATCTAGTGCACTATTAAAATTTATTGTCCCTTCTAAGGTGAAAATAGTGCAAAATTGCAAGGAAAAAGAGGTTGAGCTAAGCTCTTAATGAAATTCCATAGCCAATATTGGTGGTGTATTAAACTGCAGAATACACTTGATGGAATCACTTATATAAGTGTGGAGTGAGACCGCTCCTATGAGAATTTTTGGCGAAAATCTCTAAAGCACTTATGAATAAACCAAGCATTCGCATGGCCTATTAGCGCAAAACCGCGTTGAATAACAAAGTTTGTGGGAGTGTAATGTGATTGATGAAAATTATAATTCACAAAAGAAATTTTTGGTTCATAGAAGTTTCAAACTTCACCAATAATTTCGTGAATCGTATTTCATTTTTTCTAGGGCTGGTTCATAGCCTAACAAACACCAGTTCCGATGCATTACACTCCAATAACCCAGCATCATTATTAATTTTATTTTCAAAATCTTTTGAAATATGTGGGGGATTGTTGGATATTTCAATAATATTTTGAAATATTTACAATAATAGCTTCGATAAAAGTTATGACCGCATTAAAGACCATCATTATTTTTAACGGTCACATTACAAGCTTCTTAACAGTCATATAACGGCTTTTTAATTACTTTGTAACGTTTAATTTATTTCTCAAATAAATCATCCATTATTTTATTTACTTTTAACGACTCTATTTTGTCTGAATATAAAAATAAAATCTCATAAGACAATAAAAAAGATACACTGAATGAAAGAGAGAATATCCTTTCTTTAAAAATCTTTCCTTTCCTTTTCCGTTTTGCTGGGTTATACATAAAAGTTGTTCTGTTTCCTTCTAATATTCAGTGCGGAGTATAGAGGAAGGTCTGTTGTATCTTATGAGAATAGCCGCTAAAGTCTTACGCACCGAGTTTCATACTTCGATGGGCAGAATTATGCTTAAATACAGTATTTGCATGCCTCGAGACATTTATTTTTTTCTATTTTCTAATCCTTCGCAATATATTAACAGTTATTATTAATTTTATGTATTCTAAACTTTTTCAACAGATTGAAAGTAGGTTCGAAGAGGTATGCCAAAAGCTAGAGACCAAGTTCAATGCCAGGAGTGAAGATTGACTGTGCAAGTCTATAGCTGTTCTCAAAGGAACGAAGGCAGAAGACTATGCTCATCGAAAGAAGTTAGCTTCGGAACACCATTGTATCACAAATGAATATTTAAACCAGAACCTTGGCTTTGATTCGTTTATGTACAATCTCCAACATGATGTAAAGTCCTTCTTGTACTCGAAATCACCTAAATGAAGATCGTTTGGTCGGCATAGTCTGTCTCTTGTTTTCTTTTGAAATTTTACTTTGTAGCACATTTTTTTTAACTTTCTCTACTGCGCGCCAAGCACAATTATGGCAGGACCTTCAAATGCGCCGAACTTATCCATGTGCCTTAAATGTAGGATAGTGGGCTAAGTTAGTTATTCTCGAAACCTATTTACACCCAATGGTCTCATTCTTTCATCAACACTTCTTACACAGAATGGCAAGCTACTCCTAAAATTTCATGGGTGTCGAGGTGAATTCACACTTATTACGCTTAGATGCGCTCTACGTCCATGAAGAGAGGGGAAGCTTTCCTTAATGTTTATGGACCAAAGTATTGGGACTAGTCAGCACTCATCTTAACCTCTTGCCTCCTCCATCTCTTCTTGCAAAGTGCTTTCGTCGTTATTATAGAGAGATTCTGCCCATATACCAGTCCTCCATATGTACTTTTCTCTGGTCAACTCCCAATTATAGCTTAAACTCCTATCCTCCTTTCGATAGTCAATTTTTCAACTGGTATAAAAGACTGAAGAAGGAAGTTTCAAGCGTATGGAATGATACCAAGACTGATGAATGCTTGAAGTTTTGCTGTATGTCTATCGATCCTCTGGAGTACTTTTTCAATTTACCTTGTCAATTCTTGTACTTTTGCTCTATTATTCTCAACTATGTTGTTAGTTTTTTTGTCGGAGTTTCTTCTTTAAGGAATTAATCTAACGATATGCATTACAGAATTTCTTCCCATTGATTCAGCTCTTGCTCATGAAACTTTCTTCGGTTTTTCCCAGCAAATCATCATGTTTCAAATCCCGAGAATGCCATACAGACTCCACAATGCCAGTATATTCTTCATTTTCAAGCCAAAAAGCTTTGAATTTAAATTTGCTTTTTCACTATCTCAGATAAGAGAGACGATAAAATTGGGCTGTGACTTGACTTCATAGCAGGCGATGCATTGGTTGTGGAATAATACTCTCCAACCAATCCACACTACAACACACTCCATCTAACATTTTTGTTACCTTTAACAAAGGCCTATCCCTCCCAGTTATTCATCCACTTAAATGCACTTACATTCAACATCTAAAGCCCCGTTTGGTTCGGCTTTTTCAAGGGGCTTTGAGCCCGCAAAGCGCCTTGGGGAAAATTTTTTGCGTTTGGTTAACATTTTTTAGTCTCCAGCATTTTCGGAATGCTAATCTAAGGTTTAATGAATTTTTTTCTTTTCAATACCGCCCTTATTGATAATCATGTTTTCCCCTTTTACCCTTCTTCTCTACTGTTCATTGTCTTCTTATAGCGATATGTGAATAGCCTTTTACAAAATCTCAAAAGGCTACTAATCATTAATGGTCCGCAATCTGCCTCCCCATCTTTCCCTAGTGGTAAAGAAATTTCACTTAAATCTCCTAGATAAATTCAAGGAAGCTGGTTAATGGTTTTATTCTTTTCAACTCTACCCACAGCAATAGTCTTTCCTAGAATACATTTGGCGCAGGAACAAAAGCAATCCTCATGATCTCGTTCTCTACATATATCATTGATGAACTTTTCTAAGGCCGATTCAACATTAAGAAATACTAAATCAATCCATGTGACTACTAATACTCATGCGATTCTCATTAGATTCACCACTAAATAATGCTGAAAGTTTAGTCATTTCTTTATACGCTGCACAAGATGTTCCTCACTGTTTGTCTCCATAAGAAGAGGAACATTAGGCCTTTGTCTAGCCATTAAGGCTTTCAAAGCTTGGGCTGTTGAGGTATGTCCAACTCTTGACAATTAAGGGCGTATAAATGAAATTGGCATGGTGAGGATCCTGAAGCCGGTCGCTGGAGGTCAGAATTAGCCAGCAAGGGTCCGAACCAGCCTCCCCACCGGCGGCCGATCAAACTGATTCATGCCAATTAGACCAGTTCTATCCGATTTTGGCTGGTTCACGCATTTAGGGCCATTGTGGCTTTAAAATTTATGTATTTTGGTCCCTCAAGGACCAAATTGAAGAGAAAACTTGCACGATTGGAGGAGAAATTGACTGATTTTTAATTCAATTAAGCCAATTAAACTTCACCAATGTGATCTATGGACCCTTCATTGACTAAATTGAGCGATTATCGCAAAAAACAATGGACTAAAACCATGAGTATTTAAGATTGAGCCTAAATGGTTAAATTGAGCAATTTTGCAATTCATTGGCTAAAATTACAAATTAATTGAAATTGAATTCAATTAATGTTGTAGTAGCCCTATTTAACTCATTACCCATGTGTAAGATCACCTAATGTATTCAAATTAACTTTGATATGAAGTGCTGAAACTTATGCCAAAAATGAATCAGGGTCTAATGTTAAATTTGGACCTAGCTCATGTAATTGAACCCTAGTCTTGAATGGGTCGACTCAAATTTCCTAGACTGAAGCTCGATGGCTCGGTTTTCTTACTTTCAAGAAAGTGAAATCCCTCAAATCAAGAAGCTCTAATGCGAATTTTTCAAAATTGATCCTAGATTTGGACTTATCTAAAGAAAGCAAACGAAAAACAATCATCCATTTATAGATCATGAAGAATCTATTTTGACTAGGGCTTAAAATGGCAATTTGTCTTTCGACATGGCAATTTGTGAAATTGAATGCACGAGGAGATTTAAAATAGTCCCTAGACCAAATGTCATAAAAGGAATCACACTTGGCTAACATAAAAGCAATTTTACTTTTGATTGATTTAGAGCTTAAAATTGAAAAATTCGAAAAACAAGATTCTTAGTCGAATTTTATGAAATTTTTGACATACAAGTCAAATTGACATTAAAAGAAATGCTTTGTGGATTTTTGGTTTTTTTCTAATTTTTTTATTAAAGATTTGAATAAAAGTCAACCATTTAGTTGACTTTTTTTTTTTTAAATGTTGATTTTTGAGCTAAATCTTTGGATTTTTGAAAAATTGACTTGAGAAAAGTGAAATTAAAGCTAAATGGTATATTTTTGGATGAAAACTTTGACTCAGAGTTGACTTTTGATTAAAGGGTTGACCAAAAAGTCAATCCAAAAGTCAACGATTCGATTTTTTAGGTTTTTTTCTAAAATGAGTTGGAAATTGTTTAAAAATAACAATGCAAAAGAAACAAACAAAAAATGACACTTTTTAGCTGAGAAATGGGCTCCATTTTGATCGGAATCCCAAATCTTAATTTTTTATCTTTTTGACACGTCGATTAAATATCAAGTATCGTTACTTGCAATTCGAAATTTGTATATTCCAATAATGTTAGCCATATGTTTGATTAATTTCAGATTACCATGAAAACAAGGCATCTAGAGAGTCAAAACAAATGTTGATGCCAAACCACCCAAAAGTCCAAAAGAATGTTTAAAAAAGAAAAAATTGAACTGATCAAAACAAGCTCGACCCATTGCCGTTTGCATACATAAGATTAATGCCCATTGTCATGCCCGTGCGCCTTTAATTTTCATTTATGCGTGTTATTAAGTGGAACTTTTATATTCATTATTGGTCCGCTTCCCAAAAAATATTAACTGACCCGATATCTCACGGTGTAGAATTAGACTCTCCTTATTTCGTCTCTTACTCTTTCTATTTTGCTCGTTCCTCTTGCAGGTCATTATACGTTGGGCATGGTCCTGTGTATGCATCTCGCATTTCACATGCAACATCTTGCTTATATGTGAAATAAAGTATAATCTAGTTCCACCGATGGGGTCAAGCCCCAAATGATATATCTAAAGTAACCCGACAAAACGACCACTATTTATAGTCATGGGTATCAATTCTTCTACACCAATCTTCTCCAAAAACGCCATCGATTCAAGTGGGATGTGAACTCTTGCGGAGGGGAGGAATCTTCTCCAAAAACGCCATTGATTCAAGTGGATGTGAACTCTTGGGTCGCTCTCTCTGTCATGACATTGGATCTTGTACGAACTTTGAGGGGAAGTTTCCATAACCAATATTAAGTTTTCAGTGTTGTTGGCTTGCAAGTTGGTCCTTACTCTAAAGAAGACTAATGAGTCTTTGCAAATGGAGGGCCACGCATATCAGATGTTCGATGTTACAACTTGTGATGAGAGACGTGTGGATCACAATTCACAAGAAGTATCTTTCTATGTTGATAATTGTTGGTTTACTAGTCAAGTTCCATCTGCATCTGACATTTCACATAGATTGCCTTACATGGACGAGGGATGGAGAATGATCTAGCTCAATCCATGTGGCCCAAGCCTCAAATGAAATATCTGAAGTAACCGGACAAAATGACAACTATCTATATCGTGTTTTGCGGAGCGGAAGAATCTTCTCCAAAACCGCCATCGATTCAAGTGGATGTGAACTCTTGGGTCGCTCTCTCTTCCATCACATCGGATCTCGTACGAACTTTGAGGGGAACTTTCCATAACCAATGTTAAGTTTTTAGTGTTGTTGACTTGCATCCCAATCCTTACTCTAGAGAAGACTAATGAGTCTTTGCAAATAGAGGGCCACGCATATCAGATGTCCGGTGTTACAACTTGTGATGTGAGATGTGTGGATCAGAATTCACAAGAAGTATCTTTCTTTGTTGATAATCATTAATTTACTAGTCAAGTCCCATCTACATCTCACATTTCACATGTAACGCCTTTACTTAGATGAGAGATGGTGTATGATCTAGCTCAATCCACGTGGCTCAAGCCCCAAATGAAATATCTGAAGTAACTGGACAAAACGACTACATGAGTATGATTCATACGCCAAAAAAAAACAAAAAAACAAAAAAACAAAAAAACAAACAAATTGACTTTCATGATGCAGCAGGGTTGACGGTGCTAATGCGAAAAAATTACGAAATAAAAACGCAGGATACTAGGCGCGCGTGATAAAATTTCTACTTCTCTATTTTTTACATTTCTGCGTTAGGAATAGGTTTAAGCAAATCCGTTTGGTAACACAATTTGATTTTTCTATTTCTGGAACAATTCTTATTCCAGAAATAGATTTGAAGAAGAAATTAGAAGCTAAAAATTTTAACTTTTTAGTTTTTGAAATAGAAATTGAAAAATCAATTTCTGGCCAGAAATCAATTTCTGTTCCAGAAATGTTGTCATGCGCACTCTAATCATTTCTGTTTATAATATAACAAGTACAAGAAATTTCCACCAAAATGCCCACGGATATCTATCCAAATTGTGTTGCAGACTACAAAATTTTAATGTAGACATTCACTAAAACAAAGCATGCGATATAGAGTAACAAATATTCCGCAGGCTTTAAGGTACGCGCATGATTTTGACGAAATAAGTGAAATGTAAGTCCAGGATTACGGCACTCAGTGACTCAATTTCACTCAATGGGAAAGGATACTAGAATGTCACAGAAGACTAATATGGACTAGCCTCATGGTAATATGAAAATTAAATAAAAGAAAAGAAAAAGAAAAAGGGAGGAACCTGTTCCATTCTCTTAGTTTTCAACCTAGAGAGCTCCGCTTTCATTCTCTGAATGTTCTCTTGCGTTCTTCCTTCCTCTACCGAATTTTCTCTAGTTGGATTTAGATGGTAGAATTCCCTAGCTCCACTTTTATGGTTTCATTTTAGGGATATGTTCAGCAGAAATCCTAAAACTTGTTAAGAAAGTGCAATTGAGTCCTAAAACTTACAAAAAGTGCAATCAAGTCCTAAAACTTGTCAAGTTGGTTCAATTAAGTCTAAAGTTAACATTTGTCAAGAAAGTTAACGGAATTCGACGTGGCGCGTCATAATTTAAATGATTTTTTATTTTATATATGGCTTTTTAAAATTAATTTTTATTCAAAATCTTTAAAAATTAGATAAAAAACTAAAAAAGAAAAGGCTAAATTTATTTAAAAAAACAAAACTATTAAAAAAAAAAAAAGCCATTGGAGCTTCCGCCGCCGCCCGTCGCCGGAGGGGCGGCGACGGTCGCCGGCCCAGGCGGGGTGGCCGGCCCTCGGTCGGGCGAGGCCTCGCCCGCCCCTCGCGGGGGCCGGCGAGGCCTTGCCCACCCGCCCAGTCGGGCGAGGCCGCCCAGATCCGGGCACACCGTCCCTCGCGAGGGCCGGCCACCCCACCCGGGGCCGGCGGCCGTCGCCGGCCCCTCGGGCGATGGGCGGCGCGGAAGCTCCGGTGGCTTTTTTTTTTAATAGTTTTGTATTTTTAAATAAATTTAGCCTTTTCTTTTTAGTTTTTTTATCTAATTCTTAAAGATTTTGATTAAAAATTAATTTAAAAAAGCCATATATAAAATACAAAAAAAAAATCATTTAAATTATGACGTCAGCCACGTCGTCAGCAATTCCGTTAACTTTCTTGACGGTGTTAACTTTAGGACTCAATTAAACCGACTTGACAAGTTTTAGGACTTGATTGTTTTTGTAAGTTTTAGGGACTCAATTGCACTTTCTTGACAAGTTTTAGGACTTCTACTGAACATATTTCATTTTACAATAAGTGAAAAGTCCAGAGTCCCAATTAATATTAAAGGTTGCATATGTCATGGACTTGCCTTAACGCGGCATGAGTGAGAAACGTTATCTATTTGACTCCTCACATTCTATTTTGAGTTTGCAGATGCTCGAGGCAATGTTTATTATGTAAAACCCTAAAGTAAAAGGAAACACTATTCTAATATATGAAAGTGTTTCTTTGACCGGATATATTAACACTATATTAACACTTCCCAGTTATTTCACCATTTTTAATGTTCCGAAACATCTGAAAATCTACAAAATGTTTTCCACGGAAATTCTTTTCAACGAAATAGATAGACCTTTAAACGACCTGGACAGGTCTATTGAAATGAGTTTAGGCAACAGTTCTCCTTTCACGGTTGAGTTAGATCAACCTTTCGCTAACGGGTACTCAAGAAGATGACGCTTACTTTTCCATGGACAGAATACGCTATAAAAGTCATTCTTCAAATGGCACTGGATTGTAATTTTCTCACGCCAGAATAGCCAAAACTATCGGGAGCTGTCATGGACAACTAACATTGGGTGAGCTTAGAGAGTGAGCTGATATTGACTTGGTCTTCGATGGCATAATGACACCACTTCATTCTGCTACAAATACCCCGGCCGCTCGCATTGCCATTGAAACAAGAAAAGCCTCCTTCTCATAGCCTAAAACATCCTGTCCAATGGCGGCATCATCTCATAAACTACTCTCAATGCTCTTCCTCATAGTTTATGTCGTTCTCATGCTTATCATGCAAGAAGTGTCTCGTCCTGCTTCATCCAAAAGCTCTCCTCTATTGGCCTTTGCTCTTTCAGGTAGCCAAACTAGAGTTGAGGAAGTGGAGGCACTCCTAAAATGGAAATCTAAGCTCAACAGCGAGAGTCGCTCTATCTTGTCTTCATGGAATGGAAGCAACCCTTGTTCTTGGCATGGACTCAGTTGCAGTCCTCTCGGAAGCATCATCACTTTGAACCTCTCGAGCTCCGCCATCCATGGTACACTTCAAGATCTTGATTTCTCCTCATTGCCTAACTTGGTCACCCTTACGCTTGCCAACAATTCACTATTTGGGAACATCCCCTCGAGCCTTGGCAATCTTTCCAAGCTTGCTTACCTAGACTTTTCTCAAAACCACCTTTCTGGACACGTTCCAACCCAACTCGGATTGATGCGGTCTCTAGAAGTTCTGAGATTGTCGTCAAACAACATCACTGGTCCAGTCCCCGGCTCTATAGGAAGTTTGAATAACTTGACTTTCTTATACCTTGAGTACAACATGATCTCCGGGTTCATCCCTCGAGAAGTAGGAATGCTCAAATCTCTCAAGGATCTGTTTCTACATCACTACCGTATCACTGGTCGAATTCCTTCTTCCATTGGAAATATGAGCAGCTTGATGAAGTTATGGCTTATGAATAATGATCTTATCGGGTCCATTCCAGTAGAAATAGGGATGTTGGGATCTCTTAGTAAGCTTGATTTGTCAAACAATTACCTAAATGGATCTATCCCGAGAACTCTAGGAAACTTGAGCAATTTAGGCTTTCTTTACTTCTATTGGAACCAACTCTCTGGCCACATACCTGAAGAAGTTGGAGGAATGAGATCCCTCATACATTTTGAGCTTTTAGGCAATGATCTAACAGGTTCAATCCCGCCCTCAATAGGGAACTTAAGTGGCTTAGAAAATCTTTATCTTTTCAACAATACGCTTTCCGGTCCTATTCCTCTGGAAATCGGAAACCTTAGATCTCTCTCTCAACTTGCTCTCTACTCTAATAATCTCACAGGATCCATCCCGGAAACGATTGGGAGGTTGGGCAACTTGACCGTGTTGTTCCTCAATGGAAACAATATCTCCGGCCCTATACCTTCTAATATCGGAAACTTAACCAAGCTTGAAGGATTGTACTTGTACCAAAATAAGTTGTCCGGCCCGATTCCGACAAATATGGGAAGACTAGGACTCCTTGTTAAGCTGGCTCTATTTCAGAATAGCCTTGAGGGCTCTCTTCCAGTTGAGATGAACAATCTCACATCCCTCACAAGCCTAAAACTATCTGACAACCAGCTTGTCGGCCAATTGCCACCGGATATATGCAACGGGCAAGTTCTTGTAAATTTCACTGCTCAAAACAATCGCTTCACGGGACCACTACCAAGAAGCCTGAAAAATTGTACGAGTTTGTATAGAGTTAGGCTCCAAAATAACCAGCTAAAGGACAACATTTCTGATGTTCTTGGCATATACCCCAACTTGAATTACCTTGAGTTGAGCAATAACGAATTTTATGGAGAGCTTCCACCAAGATTGGGCGCATGGTGCAATTTGACGAGCCTAAAAATCTCCGACAATAAATTATCAGGCATGATACCGCCTGATCTTGGAAAGATGACTCAATTACATGAATTATATGTATCTTCGAATAATCTTGTCGGGGAAATTCCAAAAGAACTTGCAAAATTGCAGTTTCTACTAGAGCTTGGGCTTGACGGCAACCATCTCACAGGCCATATTCCTCGCGAAATTGGAGCATTGTCTGACCTTGAAGAAATTAACATTGCGGGAAACAAGTTAAGTGGCTCAATCCCCAGAGAGCTTGGAGAGTGTTTGAAACTTCGGTATCTAAATCTGAGCAGAAATAATCTTGAGCAGAGCATTCCACTTGAGATTGGCAATCTGCACTTTCTCCAAAGTCTCGATCTAAGTCGAAATTTTCTTACTGGAGATATACCTCGACAACTTGGAACATTGCACAGTTTGGATACACTCAATCTCTCACACAATCAACTGTCGGGTTCAATTTCACCGACTTTCGATGATATGGCAGGCCTGATATCTGTTGATGTATCATATAATGAGCTAGAGGGTCCTTTACCAAACATTCCAGCCTTTCGTAATGCTACAATTGCTTCTGTAAGAGAGAACAAAGGCTTGTGCGGAAATATTACGGGTCTCATGCATTGTCCAAGGACGGCGACAAAAGGGAAAGACACAGATAAAAATTTGCTGCTCATTTTACTCCCTATTTCCGGTTGCCTGCTTGCTTTGTTTCTTGCTGTGTGTGTTTCATGCATTGTATCCCGACGAACAAGGCGAGGAGAGACTAACTTGATAGAAGGGAGCAGTAAATGTATGTTCGAAATATGGAACTATGATGGAAGAACGGTGTATAAGAACATTATTGAAGCCACTGAGGAATTCGATGCCAAATATTGCATTGGCATGGGAGGACAAGGGAGAGTTTATAAGGCCAAGTTACAGACAGGTGAGATTGTTGCTGTTAAAAAACTCAACGAAGCTCCGAATGTTGAAACGGCTAGTCGAAAAGCATTCGAAAGGGAGATTCATGCTTTGACAGAAGCCCGACACCGAAATATCATCAAGCTATGCGGCTTTTGCTCGAGCTCGAGCCATTCATTTTTGGTGTGCGAGTTTCTTGAATTGGGCAGCTTGGAGGATATTTTGAAGAGCGAACAAAGGATAACAACGTTCGACTGGAATAAGAGAGAGAATGTTGTCAAAGGTGTGGCTAATGCTTTGTCCTATATGCACCATGAATGCTTTCCCCCGATAATTCATCGAGACATATCAAGCAAGAATATTTTACTGGATGAAGAATATGAAGCTCATGTCTCGGACTTTGGCACAGCTAAGGTTCTAAAACCCGATTCATCCAACTGGACTTCGTTTGCAGGCACATTTGGATATGCAGCTCCAGGTAAATTCTTTTCATGAGATTTTACTTCTTTTCATTCCTACGTATGTGATGTTTCCCACATTCAACAAATCCTACTTAAAAAATATATGAATAATTTGGCTCCATTTGTTTAACAGATGCCTAACATAAAATTCGACGTTCTTCAAATGTTTTCCTTTGAGCAGAGTTACTGAAATGTAAGTCACGTTAAAGGATAAGACAAATTGTTGTTATTAGTGAATGGGAATTATTCAAATCACAATGAAATCTAAAGAAAGTATAACCTCATTTGCAGTAGAGAATAGTTAGCTATGATGAAGAGTTGGTGAGAGTTGCTACTTTCATGAAATTATATTCCCTATAATTTGAAGATTCAAACGGTTTATACCCTTCTCACATCTTATTTTTTTCAAGACAATAACATTCAAGAACGAAGAGGAGATTGAAATGGTTAAGAGTACTAAGTCCTCTTCTCAGGGTAAGGATACGATATAAGTACATGATTGGATAAGGATTATTACATGTTTTTTTTTCTTTTTGAATTTAAAGCTCCGTCCAAATACAAGGTTTTTTAAACCTGGTTTTAATTACTTAAATTTGATCCAAAAGAGTAAAAGATCAATTTAGAAAGCGTTGATAAGATCAAGTGAGAAAAAAAACTGTTCTATTTGCAGAACTCGCCTACACAATGGAAGTGAACGAAAAATGCGATGTCTATAGTTTTGGAGTCGTAGCAATGGAAGTGATAATGGGAAGACATCCGGGCGATCTCATATCATCTCTCTTGTCCGCATCTCTACCATCATCAAGTGATTCGACAATCCCACATTGCTCGATGAAAGAAGTTTTAGATCAGAGGATTCCATACCCTGAGGGCGATTTGCTAGGAAAAGTGGCTCTCATGATGAAGATCACGTTGTCATGCTTGAGTCCCAAACCGGAGCACCGTCCGAGCATGCAACAAGTTTCTCAAGGGCTATCAGCACATTGTTCATTCCTGTTCAATACGTTAGAGAGCATAAAATTGGAAGAATGAGCCAATATTAGAGGCCTCCCTTATTGAGCAATTCTTGTCTTGTCAGTATATATGTATCAGTTATCCATGTCATTTTATATCATCCTAATATTATTACTAATGTGATTTCAAAGTACTTGTCATTAAAAATTAGTGAAAACGCATCAATTCTTGTTAATTTCGAAGTTAATTCACATCGTATTGTGTCAATTTTGTCCTTCTCTTATTAAATTGCAGTCATATTTAAGCCTTGCTCTCATGTCCACCATTGGAATCGCCATCTCTAGTCTTGCAAATACTGGAAACTATGAGCCATTAGCTAATTCTGTCCGTGAAACTTCAAACGCATGTATCTCCTCCATCCGACATTAGTGTTTGTGCGAAAAAATTCGTGATTTCCAGTTCCTGGGAAGTGCGTGGATCCCAATCTCATAACTGGAATACAATGCACGAGTGCCACCAGTGTTTTTGACGACGGTACCGGATGAACTTCGGTTGTTTATCAGTAAACTGAAAGCAGACTCACCCTCAGTTTGGTTCAAGTTCAACCAGACTGTGGGGGTTCGCATTCAGTTCTTTGTCAGCCCTGTGGCCTTACGTTGTTCCTATTCTTGTTTCGTCCCTATTACCCAATATTGACCAAACTTGGACTTTTGATGTCTCGTCTTTCATCTAATTGATAATTCATGATTATCCGGAAAGCTCGCAAACTCAACTTTCAAACGGTGCCACCGATTGAAAGCTTACGAGATTCCAATCAAATTATAGATATTTATGTATATGATATCTTCAGATCCAATCGTTGGATTTCACCAATTTGGTATGGTCAGGATGCTCTTGATAGATGCTACCCAATTATTCCATCAAATCAAAAGGTCGAACATGCAAGGCTTCCGGTCAAACTAGCTCAGACCGTGAAATTTTAGGTAAGAAGTAAGTTGTCTACATTTCTCTTACCCTATGTATATGGTCGGGGTGCTATCTACATTCTTGCTCTTATAGCACATGAAGAGCGCAAAGACCCCAATGAGGCAATCAATCTAAGCTTAAAAGCTGGATTTTTAAACATGACACCGGAGTCACGTTCTACATTAGATTATTTCTTTTAAGGAATAAAAAACAGTATAAGTAGTTGATCCGGTTACCGGACACCAGTTCCGCTTTTAGGAATTGGGAACTAGATCAACACACTCTGGAATAGGACCCAGTCAGCCGGTTTAGTCCAATCTGGGCAGTTCTTGGCGTGGGTAATCTGTTCTCCATACCCTTGGAGGCTTGTCCCACTTCCACTTAAAATCAAACGGACCCAACCCACGTAGATCTCTTCAAACAGCGATCGCCGGTCGTCATCCATAGACACCTTCCCCCCTTTTTTTAATGGACAAATCACTATCTCTCGTCCACGTCAAGCTCCTAGCCTTCGACCTCCTCTCCCTGGCCCAATCCCCGCCCGACGCCCCGACCTTCTCCCGCGACGGCGTCTCCCTTTCGCGAGCCGAGGTGCTCGGCGTCGTCGTCTACCGCGAGCACAAGCCCGGCCGCTTCCTCAAGTTTGCGGTCGACGACGGCACCGGCTGCGTTCCCTGCATCCTCTGGCTCAACCACGCCACCTCTCCCTACTTCGCCCGCCAACGCCCCCAAGGTGTTCGACTGATTGCCGATGTGGCGAACAGCCAGGCTTCGCTGGTGAAGCTGGGCGCGGTCGCTCGAGTGCGCGGCAGGATCACGAGCTACCGGGGCGCGGTACAGATCACGGCGTCGAGCGTCGCGGTCGAGAGGGACCCGAACGCGGAGGTCCTGCATTGGCTGGACTGCTTGAAGCTGGCTCGAAGGGTCTATGATCGCCCAGGATCGTGAGAAATGCTTGCACGGACGGTGCCCATGGACAGGACCCGACTGCTTTATAGATGACGGTTTTCCGCAATGTCGATTTGATTTGATTGTTCGAGACACATAAATACGCTATTCATTTCCATATATACGAAGTAAACGTTTCACTGCACTTGCTGTCGAATTGCAAGATGTAACAACCGTGCATTTATTAGCAAACGTAAGAAATCATGTCAAATTATATGGAAGCCAGCACGTGATAATCGGGATTATTCCGTGAAATTGTAATTCTCATATCTGATCCTACAATCTTGAAGCTGAACCTGCGCTCCATTGTTCCAAGTACACTCGTCTCCTCGCGACAATCAAGCATGACTTGCAATCCAAAGGCACGAGCACGCCATTGCAGGCCCGTGTGCATAACAATCATCCGGCACTCCATAGTGGTTTTTGGATTTGTCGTAGTGGTTATAACTGTTGTCGGCCATATGCTCCACTACGTTGGCGAGGGCTAAGTCTATTGCATTGTCGAAGAGACTGGATAGATCATATGTGTCGCCGTTACATATCTTGTACACTTGATTAACGTTCGGAGCGGCACTAATCACATGATAGATGAAAAAGAGCTCAATCACAAGAAATGTCAGGTTTGTGCAAAGCAACCATGGAAAATTGTGTTTGGTTGCTCCCTGTGTATGTCCCTATTTGCACTGTTTATTGTAGTGTTTCTTCGGTGTTGGTGAAGTGCTGATCGAATTAGTCTTTTTCTACACTCTATCTCCATTGTTTATCACTTGCTACGACCTAACCTATGGAGTACGATCTCTCTCTCTATTTTCCAATGCACCCTATGTTGTCATAGGCACTCAAACTCCTACTAGAACTTTGGTCTTTAAGCAAACTTAAATGAAGTTGAAAGAAAAATCAAAAGACCAATGACAATTCAAATATATAAGCAGATGATGTATCTATCGTGTGAGATCTTATATGAATTCCATTATTATCATTATTTTCTATCGAGATAGGCTCTTTTCGAAAAGTAAAAAGTATGTATTGAAAATAGCAGACTCCGATTTGTTTCGACCTTTTCTAGTAAAATGGTACTTAGTTTCGTCCCGACCAAAATGAAAACAATTATTCCAAATATATAAATGACGGTAAAAAAAATAAATAATTGCACGAGCATGGTTTAAATGGTAACGGCCATATCTGATTTTACAGATCACAGCTTTCGCGAGCTAGAGATACAAGGGCTTAAAGCATGACAATGAATAAAAGACTTCCGTACTTACCATCTGAGATTCCTTTTCATCAGAATCTATATACTAATTCATATGATCGATTTACATATCACAGCCTAATCAGATGAAAGAGAAGGGCTTGGGAAAAAAAAGGATGAAGGGAAACAGAGCTGCTACACCAAAACTAGGCACAAAGAACCAAATAGCCAAACCTGGGATGTAAGTCCCAACTACTTCAAGAAACAAAAGTGTCCATAAAAAACTGACTAGAGTACATTGTCATGGATGAGTTGCCAATTGAAACTCTAGCATTCCCATCCTCTAAATTCAAATTGAGATAGCGAGCGTTCCAAAAGACAGGAAGTCACATTTCTTTGAGACCCAGGGCCTTCTTGCACAATGTCTTCGTCCAAGCAACAGCATCTCAATCTATGGTACCACACAATATCTGCACAAGGCTTGAGAAATTAAATTGTGTATGAGCAAAAAAGCCTGTGCTGCTAATGCCGCATGCTTCATCTGAAACATCAGATACCAAAGATGAAGCAATAGTTTCTTTAACAGGCACTGTGCATATGGATGCGTCGGTTGGCTTACCTAGAGTCTCCACTCTAAAAATGCTCTAGTGTAAAGTGTACCACATTGCAACCAATTTTCCTGGCAGGTCTCGCCGTATGTCTAATTTATGGTCATGTATGTGAAGTGGAGGTTGATTCGGTATCTCTCTTCCCCCTCCAGAGGATGATCTGCTCGTCCTTGAATAATATAAGAACACATGGTACCAAATCCTGCATGGGTGTAAGACAGACATAATTTGATCTAAGCTCTAAAGACAAATACAGATCAAGATGATAGTAAAAAAGTTAACATCCCAAGCAGAAAAGGAAGAAAAAAACGATGAAATTTAGAGAGCATACTCGAAGTTTCACGCCAATCAGTTTGCAGTCACTCGTACCCACATGTTTGCAGTCTAACCTCACAACCTCTTCAGTCTTGAATGCTTCCCTGACTTTCTCCACCACATTGACATACACGCCGTTCCTCGCTGATGTAAAATGAATAGTTTATCATTTCGCATTGAGATCGATTATAGCAAGTAAGAAACAAGTAGACCTTAGTAAATGGCCAAGCCATTGGAAACAAGTTTACTCACTAAGTTTCGTTAAAGGGGGAGAGTTCAGTCCTCTGTTTCTCATTTCTTTTGTTTCCTCAAATGTCAACCCTTCTGCAATATTCTTCACAAGCTTCGGGTATATTGGTGCATAAGGCTTCCACAGCATGAGAGGTATAACTGGTCTTTGCTTCGAATCATAATGTCGACCTCGATACAAGAGGAGGATATTGATATTGCGGTAAATTATCTTCCCACCAGATTTGTCCTTTGAGAAAACTGGTAACCCGTCAAATAAGAGACCATGAAAAGGCAAAAGGGTCTTATTGTATTCTCAGTCAGTTCATTCAGTTAATACCTCAAGGTGAAAGCAAACACTGTCCATGTCAAGTGTCGGCACTCCCAGGCACTTAATCCTAACTGCTTCGGCTCTCTTCCAATGATTGTGGATATCATCCAACATGTTGTGAGTAACTCCTCCTTTGCCTGCGCAAAAATAATGACATCAATCAAAGTACAGCCAGAGGTAACAGAAAATTCTACTTAGCGCAAAAAGGAGATAATAGCAAAGTGAGGCAACATCTCTCATTGACTCTTCTCGACAAATCTTCCATGTTCTGCTCACATACCAAAATTGGGTATCTCAAACTAATTCTCTAATTTCACTTCCACCAAAGAATATAGCTTGCACCCAAATCACACAAATGTCAACCTGGTGCTGACTTGGCCGCATTTGAAGGATTTGCAAAGTTCCTCATCTCGCTCGCGTGCATTCATATCATTACCAAAATATTCACAAGCAGCATTGGTACAGGTCTCAAGTACAGCAAATATACTAATGAGCAGCCAAGCCAAAAACAGGTTAATCTCATGCATCGACACAGAAATTTTCACAAAAAATCTATAAACTACGCTAGGCAGTAGCTCCTCTCATCAGCTGAGGCCTCTGGGATCATCAAAACTATCACTACAGAGAAAGGATGAAAAACACACACTTACCCAGATTAATCTGGCGATTGCAATCGCTGTGCCGGTACCGCTCCACGAGCTCCGCCACTTCCTCCTCCGAAAGCGGAGCTCCAAGGACCCGCTCCTCTCCCCCGCCGCCTTCTCCGGGTCCGGCGCCTCTCGGGTCGGCGCGGAAGTCCCCGTCCAAGTCCTGTCGATCCGACCGGGCCCGAACGGAGAGAACCGCGGCGGCTCGCGGAACCCGATGGGCTCGACGGCGGCGCTTGTCTCCGAGTACGAGTACCTGAAGTCGAAGGGGAGGTCCGGCCCGGCCGGGCGTTCCGGGTCGCCGCCCCGGCTTGATCCCGGGGGTTCCTTCCGCGCCTTGCTTCTCCGGGGTATTGGGGTTCTGCCGGAGCGCTTAGGAGAGAATGGAGGGTTGTCGGCAGCGTTGGAGAGCGGCCGCTGGAGGAGGAGGAGGAGGGCGCGCAAGCTCCCGGGGCGTAAAGGTAGGGTTTTTAGAGGGACCCAGCGGAGAAGAGGGAGGCTCGCCATGGAAGGAGATGGTCCGAATATCTCTCCTTCAGTCACTGTACGAGAGATGATCAAAGCCTGCTTAAAGTTCGTACCTTTACCCTTAGTCTAAATCAAGTTTTTTGTACTTTTAGGTGGTAATGAAATCCTTCCGACACCAAATCCAACCAAATTCAATTGATGAAACCGTCAAACTACGTCGTCATAGTGTGATGGGATAAAATTTTCCCAAAGGGCACATCCACGTGAATGTCCACTATGGCTAAATTTTATTCACATCATACTCTTATATTATATACATTGGCTACAATTTTTCACACAGGGCTTCGACCTGGTTTATTTGCCTCATCAACGATGGATATATCAAGTGAATTTTATCGAATTGATGTGAGAGAAACTTGATTAGAGAATTTGTGAATGACTTGATAAGATTAAAATATGCAGTTGATTGGGCCATCCCTATTGAGCCCCACTTCGAGTCCATCAAGCCAAAAATGCAATCGACTGGACTAGAGGTGTTTGGGAAGTATCCTCACACAACATGAGATATAGCGTTCTTAAGGAGGTTGGATTGATAAAATTCAATGGATGATTAAGGCTCCTAAAGGTGAAGATTTGGCGCGAGGCTTCTCAAGGTATCTTTCTAATGGTTAGTTATTGCACGTCGATAGTTAGCAAGGCCAGACATTTTCAAAACAAGTAAGCTAATAACCACTTTATTTTGATTAATGTGCGTAAAATTGTAAGAGGTAGAATGAGGAACTTTAGACCTTTTTAGGCAAATACTGTATTGGTTATTATGTGGAGGTTTTCTCTCTCCATTTTCTTGCATTATTAGTTCGGTTTGTAATATTGGTATGCCCAAAAACTTCGATAATTTTTTCAATACAATTTCTCGCAACGAAATAATTGTCAATGAAAGTCGTTCTTTTGATTTTTAATTGAAGGAGAGAGCCGGATAGGAAATATCACAAGCGATAAGAAAATCAACAAATTTAACTCAAAGGGGACTTAACTTTTTATGGGATCAACAATCATATAAAGCAACCGATATTTTAGCCATTTGCGTCAAGCTCAAGCTTCCTTCTTGCATACATGCTCCTCTGAAAGCACACACTAGAATCAGGGTAAAAATTTATTGATAGCATACTCAATCAAATGAAATAATCCTTTTTTTGAAACACCCCTTTTACAGAAAGAAGAATAGGAATGAAAAAAAAGATCTCTTTCTTCTTTCCAATATTCATAGGCATTACGAATACGAAAATAATGGAAAAAATTGGATCAATTCTCAACTACTCCTATCGGAAATAGGATATACCAGTTTCTTCCAGACTAGTCACGTAGTACTGGTACATGTGTAGAGAAAGGGTCTCCTCTTGAGGAGAAAACATAATCTCTCGGATTTCTTTAGTATTCTCTTATTTATTACCTATGTTTACCATTTAGAAATAATACCGTCACCCATTATTGCTAAAAAATTCAAAGAAACCTCAAAAACGGAAGAAAGGGGAGAAGGCAAGGAAGAAACATATGTAGAAATAGAAACAAGTTTCGAAACAAATGAGACTAAATAAGAACAAGAGGGATGAGGCAATAGGTATGCCTATAATTGAAAGGTTAGCGTACATTGTATATCTGTTTAGTTCAAAGGACCACTCATTACGCTTCTGTCATTGCGTTGGGAGACACTAACTCATCGTGTGAAGGACAAGGCACCAACCAAAGAGACCGGCCGAGAGCCAACTCTAATGCATGATTATTATGCCAATTCAGTTACATTTTCATGTTCCAATTGAACACTTTCCATTTTAGATTATTCTCAAAGGAGAAGAACAAACATAAACTATGTTGGACATTAATTGATGACAAGGCCAAGAAAATATAGACTCTATGATAGAACCAAAACATAAACAAACGATGCAAGAATTTAATTGACAACAAATCTTGAAAATGCAAAAATGCTATGCCAAAATTGAATAGATGACACAACATCCAAGATAAAGAAACACGTCAAAATTTAATCTATAACGTGGATATGGAAACTACAACTAAGAAACACATTAGAATTTAATCGACAGTGTGAGTTTGGAAAATAAAGTTACAATGCAGGAAAGTAAAGATAACTAGAAGTAAATTCATTTGATCTGTGCGAGGGTAGACGGGCGATGGTATTATAATGGCAGTGTCACAATTGCTCTTGAGTAGTTTCCATCAATTGCATCCATGTTCTTCCATCTCCGGAAGTTTTTGTGCCAATGTTCTCTTGAGGCCATGATCTTGTTCTTGAATGGTTGCTTCTTTACAAATGCATGCCAATTGTTCCATGATCTCAATTGCTCTGTTCTCTCGTGACTTTGAACTTGTAATCATATCTTGATGCTCCTCATGCATTCAACTTTCCTCCATCACCCTGATTGTTTATCAATGTTGCTAGTCAACATCCTCATCGATCATTGTTGAACACGTCATCATATATTGACAATTAAGTGGTGACAATCATCGACATTCGCCAACATTGATACTGATTTTAGTTGTCGACAATGGGTCATGTGCTTAACAATATTTGATGCTCTAATAACGTGTCTACTCATGTTAATGACCCGGTCATCTTTTGGTGCAAATGGTACTTCATCTGATTAACAATACTTACATATTTACCAAAAAAAGAAAAGAAATGGTTAGTGTTTTCGTATTTAGATACTCTTACGTCTACCAACTTTAAAGGGTAAAAGTCACCAAAAACCTTAAAGTTTACCCGTTTTGACATATTTACCTCAAACTTTTTTGTGACATCAAAAATCATAAATTTGTATTCATGTGACACATGTATTCCAAACTTTTACAGTGTGGCACATTTATCTCAAACTTTTTCTTGTGACACCAAAAACCTTAAATTTGTATTCAAGTGACACATTTATCCCAAAAATTTAACGTCGAGAGAAAAGTTTGAAGTTTTTTGTGTCACAAAAAAATAAGTTTGGGGTAAATGTATCACACGGGTAAAAGTTTGGGATAAATGTGTCACATTGGTACAAATTTGGGGTGGTGTCACAAAAAAAGTTTAAGGTAATATATCACAGTGGGTAAAGGTTGGGGCTTTTGGTGATTTTTTCCCCACTTTAAATTAGAAAATTGGAGTGCCTCTTGCCTTTTACTCCTCAATGCTTTACAATTTTAGATCTCGCGCATTTCGACTTTATCGTGGATTGTTTCTTTTGATAATGCCATCTGTCTTATCACTCGAACTTAGCAATTAACGTATTAAGTATCAATCAATCTGACTGATGAAGGGGCTTTTTTGCCTAATGGACAAGTGATAAATAATAATTGCGGGGAGAAGCGGGGCAGAAAATACAACTATAGATCAATAAAATAGAGCCAAGAAGCATATCACAACTGGCTTCTAGTGTGTGTGTGTGTGTATGTTTTGTGTCGGGCATGTGCAGAAGCTTACTAAAAGAGCTACCCTCATCAAGCAAAGTTAGCTGATTTTCATTGAGCGAAGTGACGGAAGCAACGTGAATAGAGGTGGGTATACGCACATATACATGGCTTCCTCACTAAAGCTTGCAATCATCTTTTGTTTCGCTTCTCTTATTCATAATCGCGCAGAAGGCTTTCTAGATATTAGGGGTGTCAACGGTTCGAAAATCGAACCGAACCGTTAGAAAAATCTTCCGAACCGAACCAAATGAGATCCGAACCGAATACGAACCGATTCGGTTCGGTTCGTTCGGTTTTTCAGATTTTGATTTTCAGCTTTTGGTTTTCGGTTTTTTTTGTTCAACTCAAAATAATCTAAATTCAATATGTTAGTGCACTTCAAGCAGGATTTTGCAATTTACATCATATACTTCATTCCCTTTTTTTAAGCATTGGCCAAATAATGATGAGAAAAGATTAGATCCATCAAGCAACTTATCAAATTCGTGTCCAAAAAAATTAGAACACGGCCTCTGTTAAAACAGCACTAACTCACAGACTTCAGCATCATCTTCCAGATACTCATCTTCAAAAGTCCCATCCTCATACTCATCCTCCAACGCATCTGCACATGAAACTAAGACGTCATCAAGTTTAAATGAAAAGCACACCTTACTGACCATTGAGGTCGTTTCAGAATATTTCACAACAATTCCCCTGTTCTTCATCACTCACTATGAACAATTCACAATCTGCAAAACTGGGAAAGGCAAAAACAGGGGAGTAAAGGATGAGAAATCGAGCAAACAATCACTTCACTCACCATATCAAAACCGTCGAAGATGACCGCGTCCTCCTCTTCGTTGACACCCGCCGACACTTCTTCGACGATGGTCGGCTTCAGGACCGGCTCGGGCTGCGAGTCCCACTTCCTGGCGGCGACGTGAATGCCCTGTTCGGAGACGGGCACGCGCGGAAAGAGGATGAGCAATTGTGGGTATGGCGAAAAGGTGGGCGGAAGGCGGTCGCTTCGAGGCCGAAGGGAACAGGAGCGAGCGGGCGTCAGTCTCAGCATTGGTCTCAGCTTCCATGGCGTCACCAAGTTCATCTCTTTTTCCTGGGTGTAGTCACTGTAGTGTAGTCGAAACGGGAGAGGACATATTTTATCGGTTTGTGGTTTGGTTCGGTTAACCAATAAAAATCGAACCAGTAAAAAAATATTAGTTTTTAATGAGAACCGAACCGAACATGATTGTAGTGGCGAAAATATGCAACGGGGACATCTTTAATGAGTTTGCGGACTTTCATTACTTGAGGGATCTGGTAATGGAGTTGTCTACCAAGACATCCGGTTCGGGTTTTAATCTTTACGTCGATGAAGGCGCGTCGTGGTTGTTAACGCCTTGCTACGGTCATGCAGCTTGTAATGGAGCCCTTATAGATTCGGATTGCGTTATGTGCCTGGTCGTGGCAAAGAACATGATTCTCAGAGAATGTCGGATAGCTCTCGGAGCTCGAGTGCAGCTTCAGGGCTATAGAATCAGATATGAAGTGTATCCATTCACCGAAAATTGAATCTCCGTGTTTGATAGAGCAAAGTGTTTCCACATATTTTTGCTTGCGATAAGTTCCTTTGCGCATTTCGTGAACAAAAATGTCCAATATTCTTTTGTAAGAATTGTATAAGAACATTAGGACGAAATCAAGTGATCAGAGTCCGGAATTGCGCTAAGTGCATGGTCTAACGTTTTATTATTATGCCAACGATATACTTAGGTTTTCTCTGATGTGTTAAATTGACCCCATTAATTTATTATTCTAATAACTTGTACGAATTACAGCGAAAAGAAAAATAAAAATGTGGAGGTCGTCTTGCTAAATCTCCTATTATTGTAGAAGAGATTATGATTAATAACGTATCCTAAGTCATTTTGAGCAATTGGACCGGGAAAAGTATGGGCCCAATTTATCGCAAAAGATTAACCTAATACTTAATTTACACTATTGCAATATATTTTTAGACATTTCAAATGTAAGCTAAGTTGCACATCAATGTCGAAAAATCTCATTTCAATCCTTTTCCATGTTATTTGACCACCACATTACGATATGCTTTCGTTTCCATTTCTCAGTTTGGAAATGTCCTTATATGTTTACTGTTGGATGGGGCTATTTATTCAGCACAAAGTAATTTCAACTTACCCAAATTGTAAAATGTCTAATTGCTAACTTTTTTTAATTACGTTGGAAATACTTTCGGTACAGCAAAATGAATATCAACTAGTTAATTACTGAAAAAAAGCAACACATATGTCCCTCAATGAGCAGCAATATCATTTCTTGGTGAAATAACCATATTATTTTTTTTAAATTATGAAACGATGCCATTACAGTTGGTTTTACACGGAATGAAATCTCAATTATTTATATAAAAAAAAGGTGACAATTTTATATAAGAGGGACATGCATTCCTTTAGTGCCAGCCTCCATGTTTTCCTCCAATTTTGAGTAATTTCATATACACAAGAATTTTAACATTTGACGTTAGCTTTTCCCATAAAAAAAAATTGAAAAAAATACCCAAAACTCAATAACTATTTAGCTCCAAAGTTGGATTTTTCTTCATTTGTAAAAGCAAATCAGATATCTATCAATATAATTTAAGAATTTCAATAAAATTATCTAGAGACCAAGTTATGGTAATAGCTTGAATTAGTCAGTTAACCATCAAATAGAAAAAAGAAATCAGTATTATGAATTTTAGATTTTAGAATGTATATAATATATATTATTATAGAGAAGGAATTATACGAATTTAAATTTTTTGAATATATATAAATAATATATTATTATACATGTTGACCTTACTTCTTCGTGCGCGGGGCAATATTTATATTTTCCTCGCTGCTTTCTCAAGTGCGTCCAGTCACCACCTTTTCTGATTCGTCTCCGTTTGGAAAGCCAGAAAGCATAGGGAGAGAAAGTGAAGGAAAAAGCAGCAAAGAAAGTGAAGAGAAAAAGGCGAGAAAATCCCCTTAGAAAAATCATTCCGCCCTCTCAATTTCACCTCTCAATTGGTCGATCTGGTCTGGTCTGGTCTGGTCTCCTAGGGCAAAAACCCCCCGGTCGAAGTGAGAGAAAAAAGCAATGAGCATTATTCCTCTGCCCGCGAGGCACTTGCTGCCCCTCACCACTGTCACCATTGATTTTCCCTCCAAACCCTTCTCCAGATCCTTCCACAGCAGCAGCGCTCCGATTGCCGGAGCTGATTTGAGCGCCTTCTCTTTCGGTTGCTTCAATCCTTCTCATTTTTGCGCCGGATGTCCTCGGAGGAAGAGGCTTTCGTCTTCCCAACAACAGACGGTAATAGTCTTTCCGCCGTTCCTGATTTGACGGTGTTTTCCGGATTTTGAGTTTCGGGTTTTGTTCGTTTGGGATGAGGGTTTTGTGGGCTCGAGCTTGTTTTAGGTGAGTTGAATCTCAGGTTTTGAAATGGGATTGCTGAGGAGGGGACGGGACTGAATTTGGTTTTGATTGATTATAATGATTTGCTGGCGGAGTGTTAGCCAAAAGAGTCATTTTGAGATGGGCTATTCGGGTGTGTGCCTTCATATGAGGTAGTCCTATGTTATTCGGTTCGCTGCTTAAATAATCATCTTGAGAGTGGTTATTTGGGTGAGGTTGTTTAATAAGGGGCGACTTGTGTCTTCGCACAGTTAAGATTGTGTCACTGCGGAGAAGATGCTTCTTTTTGCCGCCCATTATTTATTTACCAAGTAATAGAATCTAATGAGCTGTCGTCTTTGGCGGTTGCTCTATATATAAGATCGTTTGGTGCTTGAGATGGTATATGTAAGTCATGATTCGGTCGCACAAGGTATGCGTTACGGCCACGTGTAGGATTGTGCTTCTCGTTACTATCAAATGGAAGTTCTAAGAAATTTAAAAGTAAGGGTGGCACGGTTCTTGCATCTTAATTATTCTCAATGGATTCTGGTTTAATTACTGGCTTTCTCTTCCGTAGTTTTCAGGCTAGGGCTTCTGACTTAACTGTGTAAATTATGACGACTTTGCATTTCTTCATTTCTTCATCTGTCGAATTTGAGCTTCTTTTTAGGACATTGAATAGCCAACTCATATTCTAGTGAGAGTTACTGAGATTTTATCGTTATCTTTATGAGATGTTCTTCACTGCTACCTTTTAGAAATCATTAATATCTGTGTTCAAGAAGACTAAGGCTTCTTCTGGTCAAAGGGGGAAAAAAAGAAAGAAGACTCAGGCTTATTATCATTTGCTAGATGTAAAAAGAAAAGGACGTAGTGATTGCATGTAGGATTGTTCCTAAATGGTTGTAAACTTCGCGTGAGCTTATGACCTGAAATTTTCTTGTATGACCAATTTTTTGGGCTGTTGGTTTTCACTAATGATTTACTAGCAGGGGCTCTGTTTTTATGTGCTGGTATAGTGGCTTTGTGGGATTATGAGAAGGGATCAAGATGTCAACAATTCAGACTTCGGAGAGGAGAGTGAAATGCGGATGCTTGGTTCCGAAGATGATGCAGGCACTCAAATTCTAACTCAAGCTCAATCTCTCGTGGAAGGATCCGGTGCTGTCCTAGTATCAGAATACAAAACCAGTTCCTGAAGTTGATTATTTGCAGGTCAGTAGTTTCCATTCGGTAGTGCACATGATGTTATAGTAATTCCTCTTTTTGGTTTGCTCTTTCCTTTTCCAAATCTTTTTTGCTATGTGAATTATTATATCATATCAGCAGATGCTTTTTTGGGTAAGTGGCCTGTCTCCTGTAACATGCTAATGATTTTTTCGCATCTGATCCTGCTCTTTTTATTTTTGTGATCCTTTTCTTTTATTGATTCTAAAGCACGGCAAGATTTTGATTTATTTTTCTTTTTTTCTTGGAGGTTGTTGCGTCATGGGAAAATTTATCTTCCTGGAGAGAAGGTTGAAATTCAAATTGGGCTGATATAAGCTGAGAGCCCAAGCTTGTCCTTTCTAGATTTATCACTAGATGAGAAGTGGACATTGAATATCTCAATTGCAAAATTCCTTGTTTTTTCTGTGCAATTATTCAGCTTTTGTTGAGAGATTTTGTGATAGTGAGTGACATGCCATGTTGGGCCAGTAGTGTTGTGAAAAATCATTGGAAGAACGAAATGACTGAGCAATTTTTATTATATTTTGAAATCTTGTTTCCTGATGTGAAAAACATTGCTAGTATCACTCCCAGTTGGAGTTCTTTTTTTTTTTTTTTGAACAATTCCAATTTAAAATTGTACGAAGAAAAAGGGGATGTGACTTAACCAAAGACAACCTTGTCCAAGTAAGATCAGGAACATTGCCTTAAAGGCTTCAACTGAGAGGTCCAAAATGACCTTAAAAATTATGCTAATTCAAGTGACATTTGCCAAATGCATGCAGACTTAAAACCCAACTTTAGAATAGAGTTAAAGATTACACTATCTTTGGAGCATTCAAGTTCATAGAGGCATGTGCTTTGCCATGTAGATAAAGTTTTGGTTTGGTTCATGAGGAATCATCAGCTGCTCTAAATTGGTTGATGAGAAATTTTTCACATATCACAGGCTAGAATTATGTCACGTGGAATCAAGATCAAGACATATAATTGTTCTTCCTCACGTCTGGATCTCCTTCTTTTTGAAGGTAAAACAATATTGTATTAATAAAGCTACTGAAGGGTTGCCGTCCCTATCCAAAACGACTTCAGAAGGGGAGTCTCCCGTAATTCAAATAAGTGGGAACTAGCAATCATTTCTATATTCCAATAAAGTAAAAGTATGATATTGAACTTTCCCACCATCCCAAATGCAAAGAGCATATGACCGGATATATCTAAAAGAGTCTTAGTAGGATTCTTCTTGATATACTTTCTTGCTTCTTTCTTTCCAATTGAGCCAAAAAGCAAGGAGAGAAATTATCTTGATTATTTCTTCTTTCTTGAGCAATCCCAGGCCCAAAGTTACACTTGTACTGTTTATCTTGCACCATTCTTCCTCTGTATCCTTACTTATTTTGCTGGTGTTTCCCTGCTCTCATTCTTTCCTTCTCTCTCCATCTTGGTTTCCTTCCTCTTTACCCAGCCCAACTTTTTCCTCTCCTAATTTCCTTTTTGAGATATGTCTCAATAGGCACGGTCGAGATTTCTTGTTCCAGGATTTGGGACCTAGGGTATTTTTAGTTCAATCGTGTAGATCATATATGCACTATCTTAAATGTATGGTATGCTTGGCACCCTGTCCACTCCATTTTCTACATTTGTGGCCTGGAAGTCAAAGCACCATTTGTGACACAGGACAGAATCTTAGCGGCTTAAATCAACACAGAGACAGGCTGCAAGTGGGCAATTCCATTCGGGCCTGATTATCAGGTTTGTTGGGAAATGGTGTTAGTTCCATGTAAAGCAGTCTTGGTCTCGGAGGATTTAACAAATTGTTGCTTGATAAATACATGCAGACATCAATAAATATCTTTGTTATCTCTATATGTATATACATGCCTATTACTTAAAACAACTCCTTAAATGTTTTGAATTTACTCTGCTTTGAGGAGTAGTTTTTAAAATTAGAAAAAATTAAGTTTATGCTTTTTCCATTGTTTCAGAAACAGAATTTGAGAATATCTTCAATCAGCCTATTGGAACTTTTTGAGGCACAGTCTCTAGAGATCAAATCCAGTTTCCTAGCTTCCAAAGAAGGCATGTGGTTGGTAAAATTTGTTGGGAATTAACTAGGAAGTGTTTTGAGTACCCTGCATAGGGTCATCAAGATTCAGGGCTCGTGCAGGTTAGAGCATTGGTTCTCGGTCACTTCATTAACTGATGTAGGTGAGTTGGTTGATGGACTCAATCAAATTACATCCCTTACCATTAACTGATGGACATACTATTCCGTGCGTACTTCCTTGCTCTTTGACTGAGTTATTCTACTGCAAGTACTTGCATTATTGACTCTCTCTTATTCCTATGTTATTGAACTCACTAAAAGGATTCATTTTTGCAGGAGTTATTGGCCATTCAACAGCAAGGCCCTCGAGCTATTGGCTTCTTTGGGATAAGAAACATGGGATTCATGCATCAGGAACTAATTAAGATTCTCAGCTATGCAATGGTTATAACCATAAGATGCTGTGAATGTGATGTGAGTTGTTTATATTGCATTTGACTGCTGACTTCTTGCTCAAGTTGTATCTCTATTGTCTAAGAGGCAGAT